>WNWK01000969.1:0-30000 GCA_009830355.1 Cherax destructor
ATAAATGAATGAATGAATCCAGGAATTCAGAATAGGAAGGTGCTGGATGAAATACACACAACCGGGGAGGAGGTGAAGAAGCTGCTATGTGAACTTAATACCTCAAATTCGGTGGGACCACACAACATCTCTCCATGGGTCCTTAAAGGGAGCAGAGACGCTGTGTGTGCCACTAACAAAAATCTTCAACACATCCACTGAAACTGGGCAACTACCTGAGGTATGGAAGATGGCAAATGTAGTACCAATTTTTAAGAAAGGAGACAGACACGAGGCAAAGTCCTGGAGAAGATCATCAGAAGGAGAGTGGTGGAGCACTTAGAAAGACTCAAGCTTATAAACGACAATGCACTGACTTTCTTGGGTTATCCTAGGTGGCTAACCTTCCGAGGTTAAAAATCCGAAGAAATCTTATCTTATCTTATTTTTGTCACAAGCCTACTGGAGTTTTATGACAAGGTAACAGAAGTAAGACACGAGAGAGAGGGGTGGATAGACTGCATTTTCTTGGACTGCAAGAAGGCCTTCGACACAGTTCCTCACAAGAGGTTAATGCAAAAGCTAGAGGATCAGGCACACGTAACAGGAAAGGCACTGCAATGGATCAGAGAATATCTGACAGGGAGGCAACAGCGAGTCATGGTACGTGACGAGGTGTCAGAGTGGGTGCCTGTGACGAGCGGGGTTCCACAGGGGTCAGTCTTAGGACCTGTGCTGTTTTTGGTATATGTGAATGACATAACGGAAGGGATAGACTCAGAGGTGTCCTTGTTTGCAGATGATGTGAAGCTAATGAGGAGAATTAAATCGGTCGAGGATCAGGCAGGACTACAAAGAGACCTGGACAGGCTACAAGCCTGGTCCAGCAACTGGCTCCTTGAATTTAACCCTGCCAAATACAAAGTCATGAAGATCAGGGAAGGGCAAAGAAGACCGCGGACAGAGTATAGTCTAGGTGGCCAAAGACTGCAAACCTCAATCAAGGAAAAAGATCTTGGGGTGAGTATCATACCAAGCACATCTCCTGAGGCACACATCAATCAGATAACTGCTGCAGCATATGGGCGTCTGGCAAACCTAAGAATAGCGTTCCGATTCCTCAGTAAGGAATCGTTCAAGACTCTGTACACCATATACGTCAGGCCCATATTGGAGTATGCAGCACCAGTTTGGAATCCACACCTGGTCAAGCACGTCAAGAAATTAGAGAAAGTGCAAATGTTTGCAATGAGACCAGTCCCAGAGCTAAGGGGATTATCCTACGAAGGAAGGTTAAGGGAAATCGGCCTGATGACACTGGAGAACAGGAGGGTCAGGGAAGACATGATAACGACATATAACATACTGCGAGTAATTGACGAGGTGGACAAAGACAGGATGTTCCAGAGATGGGACACAGAAACAAGGGGTCACAATTGGAATTTGAAGACTTCTATGAGTCAAAGGGATGTTAGGAAGTATTTATATAGTCATAGAGTTGTCAGGAAGTGGAATAGCCTAGAAAGTGACGTAGTGGAGGCAGGAACCATACATAGTTTTAAGACGAGGTTTGATGAAGCTCATGGAGCAGGGAGAGAGAGGACCTAGTAGCAATCAGTGAAGAGGTGGTGCCAGGAGCTACGAATCGACCCCTGCAACCACAAATAGGTGAGTACACACACACACACACACACACACACACAGGGACATACAGAAATACCAGAGGGTGTACCTCGACCGTGACAAAACACAAGAAAGGCAGAAACTGAAAGAGAGGCGTTTCACAGGGATCAGTTTTAGTCCCATTGTTGTTTATAATATATATCAGTGACCTTGACTAGAAAATTACTAGTGATATGAGCAAATTCGCTGATGACACAAAGATAGGTAGGATAATCGATTCAGACGTAGATGTCACAGAACTTCAGGAGGATTTGGACAAACTCAATTCGTGGTCAGAAAAGTGGCAAATTCAATTCAATGTAGATAAATGTAAAGTTCTGAAGCACGGGAATGTTCATAATCCTAGCAATTGTCAGCTAAATAATGTAGAACTTGGCTGTACAGATTGCAAAAAGGACTTGAGGGGTTATGGTAAGCAACAACCTTAAACCAAGACAAATAAGGCAAATAGATTACTGGGCTTTATATCAAGAAGTGTAAGCAACAAAAATCCATTGGTTATACTACAGCTTTATACATCATTAGTAAGGCCTCACCTAGATTACGCAGATCAGTTCTGGTCTCCATTTTACAGAATGGATATATATTCCTTAGAAAACATTCAGCGAAAAATGAAAAAATATAATACATAGCATTAGAAATATTCCGTATGAAGAAAGATTGAAGTCCCTTAAATTACATTCACATGTAAGACGAAGAATGAGGGGTTGGATTTGTGAAGGACGTTCCCAATATGAAACAACAGGCCTACTGCAGTGTTCCTCCTTTCTTGTGTTCTTATGAGTGAGTGTGGGTGGGTGTGAGTTGGACCTGCCTAGCTTGCGCTAGTGGAGCTGATGCAGTGCTCCATCCTTCTTAATTAGATGTGACTTGTACTTGACTGACTTCCACCAATACCTTAGGCCAGTAAGTGACTTGGACCTGCTTAGCATGGGCCAGTAGGCCTGCTACAGTGTTCCTTCTTTCTTATGTTCTAAGTGTTCTTTTCATTTTCACCAGGTATTGCTCTTGTGTCTATGTGCATCAACCTCATGCAAGATGAGCTGGTCGGCAAGTGCCATTGGCTGGCGCGTGAATTAGGCATCACTAAACCCGAGGAGGTCAAAGAAATCAAAGAAGAAGAAAATGACAAAGATACAAAGAAAAAGAAGAAAAAGGACAAAAAGAAAACAAAGAATTCAAGTGAAGCTGAGAAAAACGTCCTTCCTGTTGAAGGTGGAGATAATCTCCCAGCTGATTCTTCTTCCCCTGTCATCAACAGTTAGAATATTGACAACATACTCCTGGGCCCCATCAGTGATGTCCAATATCCAGATCGCCGTCTCCAAGGTCTAGGATCCCCATTTCCAAAGGGAAGGTCTCTAGTTCTAAAATCCTGGTAGACATCTCCAAAGTATAGGCCTCTATCATCCCCAAATCCTGTCCCCAAAACGTTGGTCCTTTATTACACAATCTTACACAGGCCTAAAGCCTGTGTTTAGAAACAACTATCAAACTTAGTCGCTTACCCTATCAGTTAAAATACAAATATTCGAGTAACTAGGCTTCACTTATGAATGCAGAGCGGGTAAAAATATCGAACTCCGCGCATTTTCCAAAAAAATGTAGAAACGGTGATTAAAAAGAAAGGGTATATCATACGTCAAGAGGAAATTGCAAGAACCATAATTGTTTTGGTTTGTCCCTCGCCGTCAGATAAGCGGAACGAAAGTCTTTTCTCATTTATATATTGAAGGTCAGCTGTTCTACTATATTTTATGGTGCAGGTCAGCTGCTTTGCATTTTATGGTACAGGTCAGCTGCTCTATGTTATATGGTGCAAGTCAACTGTTCTGTGTTATATTGTGCAGATCAGCTGTTCTATATTATATGGTGCAGGTCAACTGTTCTGTGTTATATGATGCAGGTCAGCTGTTCTGTATTATATGGTGCAGGTCAACTGTGTTCTATACTATATGATACAGGTCAACTGTTCTGTGTTATATGGTGCAGGTCAACTGTTCTGTGTTATATGGTGCAGGTCAGCTGTTCTGTGTTATATAATGCAGGTCAGCTGTTCTGTGTTATATAATGCAGGTCAGCTGTTCTGTGTTATATGTACAAGAATGGTATACAATACCGACAAGATTAAATTAAGACACATGTGCAACATCTAGGTATCTTTATTGTAGACGTTTTGCAATGCAGTGGCTTTATCAGTACAAATTCTAGGACATAATTTGAAGACAATAAAACTATATACAAAAGATGATATAATCAGTCCCTGAACCTTGGAGTTGGTGTGAAGAGCACCGTAGGTGTGGAGGTTCTGCAGCAGAGGCTTGTTGTTGTTGTATGTTCGCCGGTACATCCGGCCCGGGTCTTCTCCAAATGGTGACCCGGCATGCAGCAGAGGCAAGAAGGCTGGCGCTTATATACTAACGTCAGGTGGAAAGGGGACGTGTAGCAGAGGACATGTACATAACCTGCTTCACGGCTACGACAACTACTATTACAACTAACCCATCTCTTTGGGCATGACCTACTTCCTCTGGGGAATCCCGCCTACCAATGATTATGCCTTCGTCTGCTACACGTCCCCTTTCCACCTGACGTTAGTATATAAGCGCCAGCCTCCTTGCCTCTGCTCCAGAACCTCCACGACTACGGCTGAGGGACTGATTACCACATCTTTTGTATATAGTTCTACTGTCTTCAAATTATGTCCTAGAATTTGTATTGATAAAGCCACTGGATGGCGAAACGTCTACAATAAAGATACCCAGATGTTGCACATGTGCCTTAATTTCATATATATATATATATATATATATATATATATATATATATATATATATATATATATATATATATATATATATATAGTATATATAATGTGTATATGGAAACGTAAATATGTGTGTCAACAT
Organism: Cherax destructor; assembly: GCA_009830355.1. Taxonomy (NCBI): domain Eukaryota; kingdom Metazoa; phylum Arthropoda; class Malacostraca; order Decapoda; family Parastacidae; genus Cherax; species Cherax destructor. Next base: position 4,572 of record WNWK01000969.1, read on the forward strand.
TTACACTTCATATACATTTTCAGTCATTCTTATTAGGAACTCACATCATTGGGGGAAGAATAAAGGTCTTCAGGTAAAAATATTCAGGTCTGTTCTTGAGGCTAAATCATGGTACTACACTTAACCTCCGGACACTATAAGACAGACCCTCCAGCACTGGTCCCTGTCCCGTCAGCACTGGTCCCTGTCCCGTCAGCACTGGTCCCAGTCCCATCAACACTGGTCCCTGTCGCGTCAGCACTGGTCCCTGTCCCGTCAGCACTTGTCCCAGTCCCGTCAGCACTGGTCAAAGTCCCATCAACACTGGTCCCTGTCCCGTCAGCACTGGTCCCTGTCCCGTCAGCACTGGTCCCAGTCCCGTCAGCACTGGTCCCTGTCCCGTCAGCACTGGTCCCTGTCCCGTCAGCACTGGTCCCAGTCCCATCAACACTGGTCCCTGTCCCGTCAGCACTGGTCCCTGTCCCGTCAGCACTGGTCCCAGTCCCGTCAGCACTGGTCCCTGTCCCGTCAGCACTGGTCCCTGTCCCGTCAGCACTGGTCCCTGTCCCGTCAGCACTGGTCCCTGTCTCGTCAGCACTGGTCCCTGTCCCGTCAGCACTGGTCTCTGTCCCGTCAGCACTGGTCCCTGCCCCGTCAGCACTGGTCTCTGTCCCGTCAGCACTGGTCCCTGTCCCGTCAGCACTGGTCCCTGTCCGTCAGCACTGGTCCAGTCCGTCAGCACTGGTCCCTGTCCGTCAGCACTGGTCCCTGTCCGTCAGCACTGGTCCCTGTCTCGTCAGCACTGGTCCCTGTCCCGTCAGCACTGGTCTCTGTCCCGTCAGCACTGGTCCCTGTCCCGTCAGCACTGGTCCCTGTCCCGTCAGCACTGGTCCCAGTCCCGTCAGCACTGGTCCCTGTCCCGTCAGCACTGGTCCGTCCGTCAGCACTGGTCCCAGTCCGTCAGCACTGGTCCCTGTCCCGTCAGCACTGGTCCCTGTCTCGTCAGCACTGGTCCCTGTCCCGTCAGCATGGTCCCTGTCTCGTCAGCACTGGTCCCTGTCTCGTCAGCACTGGTCCCTGTCCCGTCAGCACTGGTCTCGTCCCGTCAGCACTGGTCCCGTCCGTCAGCACTGGTCCCTGTCCCGTCAGCACTGGTCCCTGTCTCGTCAGCACTGGTCCCTGTCCCGTCAGCACTGGTCCCTGTCTCGTCAGCACTGGTCCCTGTCTCGTCAGCACTGGTCCCTGTCCCGTCAGCACTGGTCTCTGTCCCGTCAGCACTGGTCCCTGTCCCGTCAGCACTGGTCCCTGTCCCGTCAGCACTGGTCCCAGTCCCGTCAGCACTGGTCCCTGTCCCGTCAGCACTGGTCCCAGTCCCGTCAGCACTGGTCTCTGTCCCGTCAGCACTCGGACATGGGTCATTACGATTTCGTGAGTCATGTGTATATATTATTTCAAAGGTGCTTGTGGCTATAATTCTGCGGTCACTCCGATTGGCTGCAATGGAGGCACTAGACTTGGTTGGGCCCCATGTAACGTTTACCGACATTTTCATCTCAGTCGCGTCAAAGGTCTCTTAATTTCAACCATAATCCCAATAATTTATGGTTAAAACCTCACCTGTAAAACATCGATTAAAAGAGCTTCACTTAAATATTATTATTATTATTATTATTATTATTTTTATTATTATTATTATTATTATTATTATTATTATTATTATTATTATTATTATTATTATTATTATTGGTAAAAAAACATTATATGCTGTAATTCATTAAATATTTCGTCTTATTCAAATGGGAACAGTGTTTAACAATAATTATAATTCAGTATTCACAGAACTAGTACCAATGTAATAATATTAGTGCAACGATTAATAATACATGAGTGATTCCCAATCACATTAACCCGTTTTACAATTAGTTGCCTCCTAAAAAAATATATTTTAGTAATTAAAATTAAATTACTAGTCAAACTCCCGTGGTAGTGGTTGCTGGTGTATAGATTCAGGAAAGAGCATTTATAAAATGACTTTCCTGAAACTGCTGGCCAACTTAAACGCAGTCATTGAGGGGGTTCTCTCTCCCAGATAGAACCTGGCAATCTAAGATAGTGACCAATTTCAGTACATGACCATTAATCACATCAAGGCACTCCTTGTTTAATGTGAGTATAGTCAAGTTATTTAACATTCTAAGAGAGCTGAATTGTTCTAAAGTATTTATAGTTCAAATTTACTTACAATTAGGCTATTGGTTAGAGCAGTTTGAGCCTCATAGATTGTAGCGTAATAAAATCCTTATTGGCTACTACCATTTAACGTTAATAACTATACATAAAATTACTCAATAAATTAATTGATAGTTACAATAATTAAATTGGAATGTAATGCAAATGCATATAGAATATTTATTGATTTCTTGGCAAATGGACAGATATCTGAACATTTTGCACAGGACGCATCAACAGGTAGATAACAGAGGTGTTTTGGTGTGCTCGTTATAATACTGAAGGTTCAATTACTAAGACGCTACACAACATTACAGAACATACTCATGTATGGAGGCTGAAAATAAAAAAAATATTAAATTGCCAGTGAAAAAAAATTTATATAGATGAATAATATTTCTAATAATGTCTTCAGTGCAATGCTTCTATAGTTCAGAAGAGGACAGTGATGCTTCGTACCTTAAAGATGTTAAGGCTTATATAAACATTAATGTTTTTTCTTGTGTGAAAGCTTACAAACACTGCTCTATGACAGTCTATGTACAAGAGTAATTATAGGTGGACTCTTGGTATGTGATTGTTATGTAGTCTACAAATTGCAATGAAAAATATAATAATGATAAATAATGAATTAGTTTTAATCACACCTATTTACATCTTTCTCTCTCTGTCTCTTTATCTACACTGCACTGCACTAGCCAGGGGTCGAACCCATGATGCTTTGGCCCGCCTCATGATGAGCGAAAACACATGACAGTGTGGTCCACTGAACCACACTGGTTCAGTTATTGATGTAGTTATTGATTAATACCACTCGGTCGTGGTTACAATAATATATATATATATATATATATATATATATATATATATATATATATATATATATATATATATATATATAAAGGAATCGAAAGCTTAAATAAGCTTTATTAACTAAACACAACACAGCTTATATATATATTAAGCACCAACATGGGAAGAGGGAGTCAAGTATTTTCACATATTCCTCACATACTCGCATCGGCAGATATGTACATAAGGATAATGACATATGTACTTCAATCAATGATTTTTATTTAATCAACTTTGTACATTTGGCAATGAATGAAACCAAGAGGAGAAGTATTCAGGTATGTTGCCATGGAAACAAGTGTGCAGGAAGAAACTATACCAGAGGTGATTTACGTCTACACTCAACTCAGTAATCAATACAAAAAATATATATAATAACCACTGTAGACAGGATACAGTTTTATTTGCTTACACAAGCCTATTAATATGTATATAAAAATAACAGACATCACAGATCATTTCTCTCTAAGCCAACCTCTGATGACACTCATCAGAACCATATGACATGAGAGTCGAAGAGTCAAGGTACAATTTGCCTACAGATAATTGGATACAAACAAATGTGTAATAAGTGACAGATTTATGCCAGTTCTTGTTTCTTAAGGTGTGTGTTAATGTCATTTAAACATTATCCGTAGCAGGATATAGACAATTTGCTTCAAAAACTTAACTTTTGCTTTAGAATGCTTTCATACTATCATCGATCATAATTTTTAAAAATATTATCTGACTTCATCAGATTAACGAGAATTCCTATACAGTACTAACTATAGTAATTTAGAGCCGGAAAGATAGCACACAAAAACATTACTCAGTCTCAGAAATGTCTAAAGTGTAGGCTGTAGATACAGTTAATCGCGTTGTCCCTTAATTAAACATACTGTAGGTACCTTGATGCTGATGTAGGGGTCTTGATTACCTCCCATTCCCCATGAATGTTATATTAAACCCATATAAATATATTGTGGGTAATCAGAGGATAATTGCCAGGCTAGAGAGATCTCTTCGCTTGCACACAACACGACTGTCATCAGACCAGCTGAAGACCAATGTCAACAAACAACTCGCTCATACACTCCAAATCATTCTTAGCACAAAAAATGCATCAACTAAGTTGATACAGGTAAATATACTACCAGAATCACTTGTAGGATATACATGCACTCAGTGAATGGCCATCATGCAGCCCCTTGAGCATGAAGATATAAGGAAAGGTTATGAATGTGGAGCCATTTAAATGTATGATTATGAAGGAATGCGAGCATATCGTTTGTATGAAATTACAATGTAACTAGTATGAAGAGAGAGGCATACATGTGTATAGGTATATATGTAACAAGTATGTAGAGACCACATAGAGCCTTCGTGTAAGTAAATTTTCTTAATCAGCTTTTAGGGTAATGTGCATAATCAGGATATTTACAAACAGTTGTACGGTGCGTCTATAACTCTAATCTCACTACGATTAATATGCACGTGTATATACAGAGGAACCACTCCTCACCAGACACGCAAGTCAACACACTCTCCGAAATGTAAATATCACAGTCCCACTAGCCCGTTCCTCTTGAATATGTTCCAGCTTAGATAAAAGGAGGTGCAAGGTAACTGGACACACATGACATTGCCAGGACAATGGTTGAAAAGTTTTCTTATTGCGGGAAAGTAATAATGAAAGTCGACACCTACCAACCAACCACACGCGGCATCCTATGGACAACAATCAACTGCCTGGTGAGTGTCGTATGTGTGAGGTTCTGGGCTAAAACATGGGTACCAATTTTTCAAAAGTCGGGTCAGAGAGTCAGGAGTCAGGGGAGAGTAAGAGAGGACTGGTCACTGTGTTGCTCCTCGCTCGTCAGGTCTCGCAGTAGGTGTCCCTCCTGCAGCGCCTCCGTCACTCGCTCCCAAGGGAATCTCGCCTCTGTCTCATCTGTTGTTGTGGCAGATATTCAATAAAAGGTCAGAAATAACTTTTATATAAAACATAGGCAAGCTACTGAGGCTTGTACTTTATTAACTAGACGGAAAGAAATATTATAATGTATATAATTAGGGGCTCTGGTGGTCTGGTGGCTAAAGCTCTCGCTTCACACGGCGAGGGCCTGGGTTCGATTCCCAGTCAGGGCAGAAACATTGGGCGTGTTTCTTTACACCTGTTGTCTATGTTCCCCATCAGTAAAATGGGTACCTGGGTGTTAGTCGACTGGTGTGAGTCGCATCCTAGGACACTGACCTAATCTGCCCGAAGTGCTCAACATAACAAGGGACTTTCTATATAGTAGCATGTCACTGATGTCAGCTAGGCCTGTATACCATGTACATGTACTTGTAGTAAATAAAGATATTATTATTATTATTATTATGCTTTTAAAACATATGATTTTAAGACATATGTTTTTAAAACATATGCTTTTAAACATACGCTTTTAAAAAACAATACACTATTTTTGTTTCAGTATAATAGCTAAAGTAAAAATAATTCAATATTATATAGTGTTATTTTATAAATTTGAAAAAAAAAAGAATTTGCAGGCAACAAGTAGTTCAGTTAAGTCATACGAAATTTGTTATAATTTAACATAAATAAGATTAGCCTTAAATGCCGTGATGGTTCGTGAGCTAAAATAATGATTAACTGGACAGCTGGAGCGGCCAGCGAGATCGGTGGCCACAGCCACACTCTTGTGATTCCAGACTGATCCAAGACCTTGTTGAGGGCAAACACCTAACCAGTAGTTAGGGAACACGAATACCACACGAAACAAACAGAATGTGGATTGTATTTTATCAGTATGTTTGTAAGCAGGTTAGCAGCAGTAAGTCCATAGGTTTAGGGAACAACAACAGTATCGTTCCATAATATTTTTCACAGGTGACTTTTATTTTTAAAAGATCAGGTAGTTTATACCGGAAGAATTAGTCCTTCCAGGTTCGGGGTAAGTGAAATATGATTTTAGTCTAGTGGTAACCCAGACATATTAGACAATATCATAATACTGGAATCCAGAAAAGTGTTTTGAGAAAGCGTATAGAATATGGTGAGTCTAACAATAATTAAAAGAAAATCTTCAATTTAATCAGAATCCAATAACATATTACCAGGTGCTTCCAAGTGACTCATGATGATGAACATGAGTCAATTGAGCAGAGGTTTAAACAATTAGGTTGTGGCTGGTGGACTGACCTGAAACCTGGCGGCCAACACGGCGGTAGTTCCTGGAGACACACATCATGCCATACACACGGATGCCGGGAACCTGAGCGTAGGTAGGCTGGTCGTGGTTCAGGGGCCCCTCTAGGGGTGGCACGAGAGAAGTAATGTTAGTGTCATTACACTTTAAAGCACTCACATTTCTCACCTTAGCAATCTTGGCACCTTACAATTGAAAATAAGTGTGGGCGTAGCTTCCCACTGTGACCTGTCTTCTGGCCGCCCACGGCTGCTACCAGAGATGGGCTTGAAGTCGTTAATATAACACTGGTACAGTATCCTTTTTACTACGTTCATTGTCTTACGCTAAACCCAATGTTAGTTTCGTAATGCTCCCTATCAACTTCTAAATACTGTTTTATTTATTGTAAACTAGGTGGCGTGATAAAGCTCTAACAGTGCGAAACATTGTCCCAATAACAGCGTGTTCCAAAACGTGTCTTTTCTTCACAATGTCGGCATTGCGTTTTTTTTTTTTTGATCCCATAACTTTCTTCTTGAAACTAAACCCCATTATCATTTACACTTGGCACTCCAAGCTTTCCTACTGCATCTTCCACAACACTTACTCCCACTTTAGTATGTGTATATCTCTCAAAATATTTACATTATTCTTCCTGCTCGTAATTTCTTAAACAATCGCTCAACACCTTACTGAATCTCTCTCATCTACCCTCCCTTCAAAGTGAGCACCTTGATGCTGATTAAAGGCTCTTGATACAAGAATCTAAGTTACCCTCTGCTTTTTCGGATAAAACCTGATTACCTCCCTCTTGATATATCCTATTTTTGTCTTCTCAGTAATTATGTGCAGAAAAAGGGATCACCAGCCCTTTGTTCCAGGCATTTTAGTCGCCTTATAAGATAAGCATGAACCATAGGGGTAAGTTGCAACCCGCTTGCCCAGGAAAAACTGCAAAGGAAATACAACATGATTAAGATGCATAAAGAAACACACAGGTAAATAGATAGTATACTTAATTTCAGTACTTCGTGAATGAGCCTTAGCTGCTAACTTTAAGGATCGTGAGAAAGAAAGGTAAGCCTAGTAGTCCTACCAGAGTGCTGTACGTTGAACACTTACATTGTTTATCTCTCTATATATAAGTACTATAGCACTTTCAGGATTAGAACTGTAACATTATTTTGCATAAATTTTAAACTTTAAAAACCCCTAGGCTCCACAATGCCCGTGGAAGATAATTAGGTCCCAAGGAGTTTTTTTTTTTTTTACCTGATTTTCCTTTTTCACTCTGAAGGTTTCATCATGATATTTATCTCATCCTATTCTGTAACTCTTTCCTCCATTATTCTGAAATTTCCGTCCGTTACTTTCATAGTATTGTGAATTACAGACTGATTAGCAAGGTCAGATCTTCTTCCTTTAGGAATTTAGTCCCTTAACCTCCTGACTGTAGTCGAGGGTGTTACCTCCCTTCACGTCAGGTGGCTTCAGGAGCGGCATAAATAATATTGTCCACACTGAAGAGTGTCTAAGGGTTAATGGTAATACCTGGAATGGAGCACCTGTTAGGCCTTTTCACAAATCTGATGTGACCAATGGTTGATAGGTTCCTGACATTCTGTGATTATTTCTTAGTGGATAGAGTGAGAATAAGAAACATTAATCCCTGGTTGAAGAACTAGCCTTCCTAAGTTTTCTCTCATATTTCACTGGTCACATTTTCACTCAGCTAATGATGCCGCCAGTGATTCCTGCTGTTCATCCAGCCGTAACAGGTCCTCTGCCATCCCAGAGGACAGCCTGGCTACAAGAATAGCACATCAATCTCACGCTTTTCGGACTATGGATCGAACGACCACCACTCCTTGCGCTGAATGACCCCCATGGATTTAGCGCTTTATGTAAATATGAACTTAGTAATAAGACTTCCTGGGCCTCCTTTGTGTCCTGTTGTGCCCTCACCGAGCTTGGAGGAGTCTGGGCACTTGCAGATGACGAGATAATGAGCCTTGCCGGTGCGGGTGTTCTGCAGGGCGAGGATGGACCAGTCCCTCGGCTTCCGACACTTCCTCACACTCCACACTGGCTCACACGTCTTGATCAGCGTCGTCGCCTGGAAGGGCGAGAGTTCAGTGCTTGGAGATGGGCCCTGAGGGACGAGGAAGGTGTTCAACAACATCAACTGTGTTACAGTCTTTGTATCTACTGAGATGAGAAACAAGAGGAGCCTTGTCATATAATTAAGTAGATTATAAGAACATTAAGAACAAGAAATGTTCTCTGAATAGACAAATTAAGGTTTAGTCTTGCATTTAAAGATTAACAAATGAAACAGCGAAATAGCAAGAAGGTTTGAAGACAACGATGCAAGTTGCAAAACAACGTCACAAAAAAAAAGTTTTGTTTTGTACTTGTCTCTGTCTTCATTCTTGTTGCCAGTACGCCATTTCATCCAAACCGGAAGGACTTGTAAATGGTGCTCTGGTGAATATAATGAAAAATGTGAGGCAAAGACAGGGTATTATGTAACAATAACATATATATATATATATATAATATATATATATATATATATATATATATATATATATATATATATATATATATATATAGAGAGAGAGAGAGAGGGGAAACGCATGCTGCATACTGGGCTCGCGTCCAGCTTCGGAGGAGCTGGAGGAGATTCATAATCTTTGACATATTGTACCATTGTATCCATGTTTGTGTTTTCTATCAATGTATTCTGTCTATTAATAAAGCATTCATATATATATTATATATATATATATATATATATATATATATATATATATATATATATATATATATATATATAATAATATATATATATAAGTCGTGCCGAATAGGTAAAACTGGTCAATTAGCAAGAACTCAATTAAAATTAAGTCTTTTCTAAAATTTTCACTTATACATTTAAAGATAATTTTTTTCATTTATGTTAGTGTAAAAAATAATAATTTTGTACCAAAAGCAAGTTAGAAAACTTACCTAACCTTATAACAAGCGCAAGTTAATTTAACATAATCCAACTAAATATATTTTAGTCAAGTTTACAATAATTTAATAATAAACAAACATAATGAAATATATATTTTTCGTTAGGTTCACAATGATTTTTGCGAACTTACTGCATACACAATTCTTTGTTTGCCTTATTCGGCAAAAACAGCTTTGCTATTTAAGCCAAAAATCACAAGTTTTACCTATTCGACACGACATATTTATATATAAAACATGCTTCGGATGAAAGGGAAATGAAGATATTACCAGCAGGAAAAATATTTCTATGAACCTTTAACCCAGGTATGCAGAGATAAGCACACACACAATATGTTATAATCATTCCCGATAATACAAGCCTTGGGTGAAACGTCGTAGTAAAGGGATTCCCTGCGACCAGTGTCTCTGTTTCAAAGTACTGCTGAAGCCAGGGTCTACGTGCTTGGGATGAGGTGAAGCCGACAAGACGGCTACTATGGCACAATGAAAACATTTACTGAGACAACGAATCATCTGGAGATTATGAATCCTCAATGAAAATAAGTCACTTTCTCTTTTTTGGTAGATAATTATAATCATCCAAAACTATGTAACTGCAACTAATTTGTCTTACTTACATGGTAAGCATAGGTATAAATAGGTGGGATAGCAGGTGATGAGGTGAGATTCTCACTTATGTCAGGTGAGGAGGGCAGTGTGTGTACTCACCTAATTGTGGTTGCAGGGGTCGGGTCATAGCTCCTGGTCCAGCCTCTTCACTGGTCGCTACTAGGTCGACTCTCTCCCTGTGTGTGTGTGTGTGTGCTCTGGATCATGTGAGCTAGGGGTCCTCACATCTGATGAGCATGTGAACCAGGGGTCCTCACATCTGATGATCATGTGAACCAGGGGTCCTCACATCTGATGATCATGTGAACCAGGGGTCCTCACATCTGAGGATCATGTGAACCAGGGGTCCTCACATCTGATGAGCATGTGAACCAGGGGTCCTCACATCTGATGAGCATGTGAACCAGGGGTCCTCACATCTGATGATCATGTGAACCAGGGGTCCTCACATCTGATGAGCATGTGAACCAGGGGTCCTCACATCTGATGATCATGTGAACCAGGGGTCCTCACATCTGATGATCATGTGAACCAGGGGTCCTCACATCTGAGGATCATGTGAACCAGGGGTCCTCACATCTGATGAGCATGTGAACCAGGGGTCCTCACATCTGAGGATCATGTGAACCAGGGGTCCTCACATCTGATGATCATGTGAACCAGGGGTCCTCACATCTGATGATCATGTGAACCAGGGGTCCTCACATCTGATGATCATGTGAACCAGGGGTCCTCACATCTGATGATCATGTGAACCAGGGATCCTCACACCTGAGGATCATGTGAGCCAGGGGTCCTCACACCTAGAAATTTCCTTGGTTTTGAATGAAGGTGTCTGTGGTGTGAATGAGAGCCCACTCACAGCATTTTCTTATTTCCCGTCTTTAACTATGCCACTTGAACCGCTAGTTTACCTGTCTCTTCCACGGATACCCATGTTCTCTCCCGTCCAGTCAATGTTGTGAGGGAGGCCGCGTTACCATGTAAAACACAGGCCTCGTTGTTGATGTTTGTCTGTGCTCGTATATGCGTGTGGACAAATAAATCTTTATGCTTAAACTGTGTCTCAATAAAGGTTTTCATTCTGCCATAGTGTCTTCTTGCGAAAACGTTCTTAATTAAACTAGGTAAAACTCAGAAAATAAAGAGACCATAGGAATACGAAGCACAGTAATAAAAAAAAAATCAACACAGAAAACAGAAACAAAAAAGACATTATTTAATGAAATTATATAGAGAAGACAAGATATAAAGTGTAACGAGAAAGGCGATGCCATTACCATAAATAAGCGAGATGAAAGCAAACAAGTGATGTAAAATTGTTAACAAAAGATAATAGCGGGAGAACTAGAGACAAAATGAGAAAACTAGAATGAGAACAAAAAGAATTTCGATACTAAAAAAAAATAAAAGAGAGGAGTAGGAACAAACAGCAGTACAAGAAGACAGGTGTTAGGGGACAGCACAAACAAGAGGTGGAGAGAGGAACAAGGCCGAAGGTGACCCACCCGCGTCTCCTGTCCGCCCATGGAGAGTTCGATGGTTCGGTCGTCGTTGGCGAGGTAGGAGGTGCTGCAGGGGTCGCTGCCCTGGGGACACTGACACAACGGCTGCGTAAACTTGAGACGCTTGTACACTGCATTACACACCTGTCGGAGAGCGTCAAGGTCACTAGGGCAAGGCTCTGGTACCTGTTCTGATTATTGTGAAGCCTAACTGTACAATAACAGTTTTAATCCCTAAAACAGGGATTAAAATAAACTCTGTGTATACACACTGTAAGATATAAACATATAGTTGTATATACACTATTTACACAACTCGCAACTCGGAATGGACTTGCCTTGGCTAAGTGTCAGGAAAAGAATAATGTGGATTATTATACATATTGTAATATTGTGCCGCTAGAAGTCAGAAAGTATTTAAGCCACCCCGAGTGGAAGACCGAGTTGACCATTGTAATAACAATACATTATTCCATCTGTTATTTCTACCTACGCCTGAAATCTCCATCTAAACGCAAGTGTCGCCAGTGAGATGCGTAGCTAATGATGGCTCCGACATCAGCAGGAGAAAATACTTTTGTAAAGGAATCACTAATAATGTTTGTTGCAAGTGTTAATTATCTAGTTGTCTGGCAAGAGGCTAGTTTTATGTACACGAAGTTAAGTAATTGCAACATGCTGGTTGGAGACTTGCTTGTGTGAAAAATAACAGGAAAATGTTCAGAGTGATTATGTGACTACAGCCATGCCATGTTGGTGGCTTACTTCAGTGCTGAAGTAAAGGAGACACATCTGCCTCATTATGCCATGAACGGTAACATGAGTTATAAGCAGGCAGGAGCTACGCGTACCTGCTGCGTGGCAAGAGGACACAGGAGGTACACGTACCTGCTGGTTGGCAAGAGGTAGCTGCAGCTACACGTACCTGCTGGGTGGCAAGAGGTAGCTGCAGCTACACGTACCTGCTGGGTGGTAAGAGGTAGCTGCAGCTACACGTACCTGCTGGGTGGTAAGAGGAAGCACGAACTATACACGTACCTGCTGGGTGGCAAGAGGAAGCACGAACTATACACGTACCTGCTGGGTGGCAAGAGGAAGCACGAACTATACACGTACCTGCTGGGTGGCAAGAGGAAGCACGAACTATACACGTACCTGCTGGGTGGCAAGAGGAAGCAGGAACTACACGTACCTGCTGGGTGGTAAGAGGAAGCAGGGACTATACACGTACCTGCTGGGTGGCACACTCCGGCAGGTTAAATAAGTGATGATTGTGAGGATAGAAGTGGTAGTGGAGATCATCCTGGTGGGAGGAAACAAAACACTGAGTTATCTTTTGTTGTTATTGTTGTTAAGGTATCATAGAGCTGATAAACTTTCTTATAGAAACCTCATAGCATTAACGATTGCTCTCGATAATATCAGGAGTAACCTTGAATTATACTGAATTAATTAAATGATGAGGTTGCGCACAGAACGTGACATGACTGTAATATACAAAAAGAAAATAACTAGGGCATGATAAAGACCTGATATGACCTTTGGGGGAGGTCATATCAGGGGGATACCAGTGACAGAACGAGCTAGCTGCTGGTGCATGGTAAAATAGCTGTGTTCGGCACATATTAATTATACTGACTAAAAATCTGTTATAATATGCTTTAAAATGTAAGCTTAGAAATTATGGAAGATTATAACACATGCAATGACGCAGGACGGTCTTAATTAAGGTTCCTCTCCTAAGTTTCACTTCATCTATGAGAAGATTTTTTTTTTTTTAGGTATTAAAATATTACGAAAAAATGCAGAATTCAGTGAACAAATGTAACAAGTTCAGAGACAACAGGCCAGGAGATACAAGATGACTTAATTAACAGAGTCCAGTATACTTCACTGCAACAGGTTCAGACAACTGGTTTGAGGGATCCAAGACGACTCTCGGTTTAAGACATGTGAGCAAACCGAAATCATCAAGGTCCCAGGACCGAAACGTTTTCGATAAATATGTCCTAGTGTTTGCTAGGATATATTTATCAGTATCAATTACCAAGGTTTTTACTAAGATGACTCGCAACATGCAGACTGTCCTGCACTTCTCCATGGACAAAATATACATAAGATATATTATCAAACATCTTTTTTTTTCATCATCTCTATATTACATTCGTCAATAATGACGACAAAGGGCTTTATCAACTCATTCACAAACATATTTAATTAAATTCTCTGGAACAAGACAGTGAGGTGAAAAGTCTCAATGTAGAGGGATGGAGACGGAAGACGGAAATTTCTACCCACCCCAGGTGACCCGAGGTTGACCTCAAGGGTCAAGGGTCCCCTCCTCACCCAGGGAAACCCGACACAGTCATTCTTTCATGGGTGACTTCATTCAAGTGAACATTTGCAATATTATTTCTACGTCAGATTAATGACATTTATTGTTCTTTGGTAGACAAATGTTGTGCTAAGTCTATCCAGTCAGTCACGTGTGATGTGGTAACATTATTCTATATCAGATATTGTACACATTGATCTATTTACCATGCTATAATATCCCCGAGCTGCTATCCCGACTTGCTATCGTGCTAAAGTGTTTACTGTGTCTTGAATCTACTTGTAGCCTTTACAAATTCATTAGTACACTTACAGGGTTCAGACAACTATACCCTGCTAGCTGTGCGAATTATTTACAATACAATCCACTAATTATTTACGATACATTTTGATAAATGAGACACTTGTGCAGCATTTGGGAATCTTTATTCTGGAAAAGTTTCGCCACACAGTGGCTACTTTAGTCCAATACAGTAAAAGGTGGTTTACAAAACTTGTTAGTTTTGTAAAGCATTTATTTACACGAAACACTTTACCAATATACACTAACACTATCGTCTGTTTACGATACGTTACGTTCTGGCACCGTTTACGATACACTTTACAAATACTTGTAACGGAACTTCTTAGACCAATAACATGAGTCCGAACTTGGTAGAACAATTTACGGGAGAGTCTTGATTTGTCACATGTGGCCTGGGAGCGTGGTAGCTGTCATATGTGGCCTGGGAGCGTGGTAGCTGTCATATGTGGTCTGGGAGCGTGGTAGCTGTCATATGTGGCATGGGAGCGTGGGAGCTGTCATATGTGGTCTGAGAGCGTGATAGCTGTCATATGTGGCCTGGGAGCGTGATAGCTGTCATATGTGGTCTGGGAGCGTGGTAGCTGTCATATGTGGCCTGGGAGCGTGATAGCTGTCATATGTGTCCTGGGAGCGTGGTAGCTGTCATATGTGGCCGTAGCGCAGAAAAACAGCATTACAGAGGTCACAAAGGGTCTTTATCAGACAACACTGTTACATCACTAGAAAGAAATATTAATCATTTCGTATTTTGCAATTACTTTATAGAGATGTTTTACATATTACAGTAAGGAATACAATCTCAAAAAGTTGATTTGTTTTTACCATAAAAAATTGGTCATAGTTGTGTTGCAGTCTCTATGAAGACTGTTTGTTCATCTAGTATTTGCAAATTGTGGATACAGCCTCAGGATTTCAGATATCTTATCACTAACAATGAAGTGTTTTGCTGTATTCTGTAAGGTTTGCATGAAGGTGTCGCTGAAGCGTTGGATGTTTGGACACTAAGAACACCAGAGTTGTGCTGGATGGCAAGCCTTGACTACTTTATAAATTAGAGTCACTTCTGGCATCCCCTCAGATGCAGAATAGTCGTCATCGACCCATAGTAAAGAACAGCCACTTTTATAGTCTCTTATTTAGCTGCGATCGGCCAGCTGCTGATGGAGAGCATACCGACCTGGGAACCATTGGAACCCTCCTACATTAAGGTCTGTACATCTTAGCTGCCAACCAACATCTTGGAATCTTGATGGAAGGAATTCTTCAAAGCTTGACCCATGACCCACTTTCATTAATGGATTTTTTCCACCGGTAACGCCGTCTACCACTGCTTCATCTCACCTGTCTGCAGCATATAAGTTCCTTCTCAGGCCATATGCTGCTCTTGTACTTGATGGATGGACTAAACACATCGACTCCAGGCTGAGGTACTGATTACCTCAAACTCCTCTAATCTTCCACCGATCTTCTCTGTATTGGACTGAAGAAGCCACTGGCTAGAGAAACGTTTCCACAATATAGATACCCAAATGTTGCACAAGTGTCTTGTTTATCTACACTGGATAGCTCTAGGTTTGCTTAATTTAAAAGGTTCTGCTGATAGAATCCGCTGACATTTATTAAAGGAAACGTTTCGCCACGAGTGGCTTCATCAGTCTTAATACAGAGTAAGTTAGAACAGGTTAATATATAGTAAACAGTTCAAGTGACCTGACGCAAAAGTGAGGTGAGGCAGGAGGTACGTCAAATTGCAGAAAATACCTTGGACAAATATGTAAGTGAGAGGGTTGGATCTCAACAGGACCTGTCAAACATGGGCAAGCACTCCTGCTGCATAGCTTCTCCATGGGCAGATGGAGAGGGAATCTCCCTCGTCTCCTAGCCCGCTACGATGCACTGGATAGCACCAAGCTTGCTTCACTTAACGGTGTTCCTAATATGATCTCTGTGATCCCGCCACGATACATTGGACAGTGACAAGCTTCACGGGGCTCGACCGTTCTCAGTACGTAACTGTAGTATATATAGAATCACTTGATCGATGTAATTGCAAGTGGAGAGGTGTTTACAACAGGGAGACCACCCCACACTTGTGTGAGACACCATCAGCTGCGCGCACCACTGAAGTCTCACACCTTGAACAAGAAAATTCGCAGTACCGTAGCTGGAGAAAATCACAATTAACCCATAATACTGTGGCTAGAACAATTCACAACTAACTTACAATACCGTGGCTGGAAAAATCCACAACTAACCCACAATACCGTTACTGCAGCAATTCACAACCCATAAAACCGTGGCTGGAACAATTTACAATTCACAATATCGTTGCTGGAATCATTCACAACTAACCTATAATACCGTGGCTGAAATAATTCACAACTAACCCACAATACCGTGGCTGGAACGATTCACAACTTGCCCATAATACCATGGCTAGAACAATTCACAACCCACAATACCGTTTGCTGGAACCATTCACAACTATCCCATAATACCGTTGCTGGAACGATTCACAACTAACACATAATATCGTGGCTGGAACAATTTACAACTAACCCACAATACAGTAGCTGGAACGACACACAACTAACCCATAATACCGTGGCTGGAACGACACACAACTAACCCGTAATACCGTGGCTGGAACGACACACAACTAATCAACAAACATGAGATGAAAGTAAACATTACGGTCCTTCCTGGACCACTATCACTGGTCATTACTGATCCAGGACAGACTGGAACATCCTCCAAGTTCTTCTCGGTATTGGCAAGCCAGGCAGTGTGGACGTTGCGGGCAGGGCTGCCTTGATGTCGGTGAAAGGCTCTTGTTCCGAGTAATTGGAGATACCCTTCCTCTTGGATCGACCTTGATTACATTCTATTCCCCAAGTGATGTATAGCCCCTGCGAGTCTAGTGCTTCACCATGAATATAATAATAATAATAATAATAATAATAATAATAATAATAATAATAATAATAATAATAATAATAACTAATAATAATAATAACAATAATAGGCAGGGAGCGGCACTCTCAAGTCCAGCCTCACTTTACAGAACTCAATTTGGGTTAGTGTGGTGCGTTGGTCTCACAGTTCACCACCACCGTTAATATCCCAACTCTGCTTCACTCACTCCCACCTGAATCTGACACAACAACGCTGATACCGACACACACACACACACACACACACACACACGGAGCTAAGGAGCATGTCCTACGAAGAGAGGTTAAAGGAAATCGACCTGGCGATACTGGAGGACAGGAGAGAGAGGGGGGACATGATGACGACATAAAATAATGAGAGGAATCGACAAGGTGGACAGAGACCGGATGTTCCAGAGATGGGACACAGCAACAAGGGGTCACAACTGGAACTGAAGACTCAGATGAGTCACAGGGATGTTGGGAAGTATTTCTTCAGTCATACTTCAATATGGGCCTGACGTATATGGTGTACAGAGTGTTGAACGATTTCTTACTGAGGTATCAAAACGCTATTCTTAGGTTTGCCAGGCGCCCGTATGCTGTAACAGTTATCTGGTTGATGTGCGCCTCAGGAGATGTGCTCGGTATTATACTCACCCCCAAAATCCTTTTCCTTGAGTGAGGTTTGCAGTCTTTGGCCACCTAAACTATACTCTGTCTGCGGTCTTCTTTGCCCTTCCCCGATCTTCATGACTTTGCATTTGGTGGGGTTAAATTCAAGGAGACAGTTGCTGGACCAGGCTTTCAGCCTGTCCAGGTCTCTTTGTAGTCCTGCCTGATCCTCATCCGATTTAATTCTCCTCATTAGCTTCACATCATCTGCAAACAAGGACACTTCTGAGTCTATCCCTTCCGTTATGTCATTCACATATACCAAAAACAGCACAGGTCCTAGGACTGACCCCTGTGGAACTCCGCTCGTCACAGACCCCTACTCTGACACCTCGTCACGTACCATGACTCGCTGTTGCCTCCCTGTCAGATATTCTCTGATCCATTGCAGTGCCTTTTTCCTTATGCATGCCTGATCCTCTAGTTTTTGCATTAACCTCTTGTGAGGAACTGTGTCGAAGG
This sequence comes from Cherax destructor, assembly GCA_009830355.1. Lineage (NCBI taxonomy): Eukaryota > Metazoa > Arthropoda > Malacostraca > Decapoda > Parastacidae > Cherax > Cherax destructor. The sequence goes on from WNWK01000969.1 coordinate 22,654, forward strand.
CCTTCTTGCAGTCCATGAAAATGCAGTCTATCCACCCCTCTCTCTCGTGTCTTACTGCAGTTACCTTGTCATAAAACTCCAGTAGGCTTGTGACACAGGATTTTCCTTCCCTGAAACCGTGGTGGTTGTCGTTTATAAGCTTGTATCTTTCTAGGTGCTCCACCACTCTCCTCCTGAGGATCTTCTCCATGACTTTGCATACTATACACGTCAGTGACACAGGTCTGTAGTTTAATGCCTTGCATCTGTCTCCTTTCTTAAAAATTGGGACTACATTTGCCATCTTCTATACCTCAGGTAGTTGCCCAGTTTCAATGGATGTGTTGAAGAATTTTGTTAGTGGCACACACAGCATCTCTGCTCCCTTTCTAAGGACCCATGGAGAGATGTTGTCCGGTCCCACAGCCTTTGAGGTATCAAGTTCACATAGCAGCTTCTTCACCTCCTCGGTTGTGTGTATTTCATCCAGCACTTGTTAGTGTACCTCCCTATTCTGACTTCCTGGAGTCCTTCCTGTCTAAAATGTAAATACTTCTTTTAATGTCATGTTGAGCTCCCCACATACTTCTTGGTCGTTTCTTGTGAACGCCCCACCTTCCTTCCTCAGTTTGATTACCTGGTCCTTGACTGTTGTTTTCCTCCTGATGTGGCTATACAACAGTTTCGGGTCAGACTTGATTTTCGATGCTATGTCATTTTCGTACTGTCGCTGAGCCTCCCTTCTTATCTGTGCATATTCGTTTCTGGCTCTTCGGCTAATATCTTTATTTATTTTTATTTTTTTATGGTGTGTGTGTACTCACCTAGTTGTACTCACCTAGTTGTGGTTGCAGGGGTCGAGTCAAAGCTCCTGGCCCCGCCTCTTCACTGGCCGCTACTGGGTCACTCTCCCTGCGCCATAAGCTTTATCATACCTCTGCTTAAAGCTATGTATAGAGCCTGCATCCACTACATCGCTTCCTAAACTATTCCACTTCCCGACAACTCTGTGACTGAAGAAATACTTCCTAACATCTCTGTGATTCATCTGAGTCTTCAACTTCCATCTGTGTCCCCTTGTTGTTGTGTCCCATCTCTGGAACATTCTGTCTCTGTCCACTTTGTCAATTCCTCTCAGTATCTTATATGTTGTTATCATGTCTCCCTATCTCTCCTGTCCTCCAGTGTCGTCAGGTCGATTTCCCTTAACCTCCCCTCGTAGGACATACCCCTTAGCTCCGGGACTAGTCTTGTTGCAAACCTTTGCACTTTCTCGAGCTTCTTCACATGCTTGGCTAGGTGTGGGTTCCAAACTGGTGCTGCATACTCCAATATGGGCCTAACGTACACAGTGTACAGGGTCCTGAACGATTCTTTATTAAGATGTCGGAATGCTGTTCTTAGGTTTGCTAGGCGCCCATATGCTGCAGCAGTTATTTGGTTGATGTGCGCCTCAGGAGATGTGTCTGGTGTTATACTCACCCCAAGATCTTTTCCTTGATTGAGGTTTGCAGTCTCTGGCCCCCTAGGCTGTACTCCGTCTGCGGTCTTCTTTGCCCTTCCCCAATCTTCATGACTTTGCACTTGGTGGGGTTGAACTCCAGGAGCCAGTTGCTGGACCAGGCTTGCAGGCTGTCCAGATCCCTTTGTAGTTCTGCCTGGTCCTCGTCCGATTGAATTCTTCTCATCAACTTCACATCATCTGCAAACAGGGACACTTCGGAGTCTATTCCTTCCGTCATGTCGTTCACAAATACCAGAAACAGCACTGGTGTGTGTGTGTGTGTGTGTGTGTGTGTGTGTGTGTGTGTGTGTGTTTAGTTAGTTAGTTACCATTTTATCCTAGGCACATGTCGATTAGACACTAGGCCTGTTTTATGTATGTGTGTGTGTACTCACCTATTTGTACTCACCTATTTGTGGTTGCAGGGGTCGAGTCATATCTCCTGGCCCCACCTCTTCACTGATTGCTACTAGGTCCTCTCTCTCCCTGCTCCATGAGCTTTATCAAACCTAGTCTTAAAACTATGTATGGTTCCTGCCTCCACTATGTCGCTTTCTAAGCTATTCCACTTCCTGACAACTCTATGACTGAAGAAATACTTCCTAACATCCCTTTGACTCATAGGAGTCTTCAACTTCCAATTGTGACCCCTTGTTTCTGTGTCCCCTCTCTGGAACATCTTGTCTCTGTCCACCTTATCTATTCCTCGCAGTATTTTATATGTCGTTATCATGTCTCCCCTAACCCTCCTGTCCTCTAGTGTCGTCAGGCCGATTTCCCTTAACCTTTCTTCGTAGGACAATCCCCTTAGCTCTGGGACTAGTCTTGTTGCAAACCTTTGCACTTTCTCTAATTTCTTGACGTGCTTGACCAAGTGTGGGTTCCAAACTGGTGCTGCATACTCCAGTATGGGCCTGACGTATATGGTGTACAGAGTCTTGAATGATTCCTTAGTGAGGTATTGGAACGCTATTTAGGTGTGTGTGTGTGTGTGTGTGTGTGTGTGTGTGTGTGTGAGTGTGTGTATGTGTGTGTGTGTGTACTCACCGAGTTTGTGCTGACTGAGTTGTGTTTGCGGGGGTCGATACGACCCAGCTCCTGGTCCCGCATCTTAGATGACTTTCATTGCCATCACTGATTTTTAGCCTACTGGGCCTCATCATATCTACTCTTGAAGCTGTGTATTGAGTTGGCCTTCACTACTACCTTGTCCAAGTCATTCCACTTTTCAGTCACCCGAGACTGAAGAAATCCTTACATCCCCCAGACACACCTGTGTTCCCTTGATCCTGTTCCTCTTAATTCGAATATTACGTCTCTATCTGCCTAATCCCTTTTAGGATTTTGTATGTCGTGACCGTGTCTCCCATTCTCCTCTCCACTAAGGTAGGTTTAGTTCTTTCAACCTCTCCTTATATCATATCCCTCTCAGGTGTGATACTAGTCTGCTTGCAAACCTTGCAACATTATCGAGTTTCTTTACGTGCTTTATCAGGAGGAGGCTGTGTGTATGTGGTGGGGGTAGAAGGGGGGTAGTATACCTTAGTGAGGTGGTAATATACCTTAGTGGGTAGTAGTATACCTTAGTTGGATGGTAGTATACTTTATATACGCATATACGTCTCAAGGTTTTAAAATTAGCTTTTGGTCTGTAACTTAAATTTTATAGAAACAACAATGCAGTGCGCATAGTAGGGTGTCAAGTCCATAAATTCTCAAGTTTGCACAACGGTATTGAGTGGAAACAGATTCCGTGTATCATGCCCAAGTATACTGTAGTATTCTGACGTTGTTACCATGTTAATACACTACATTCTGACGTTGTTACCATGTTAATACACGGTATTCTGACGTTGTTACGATGTTTACACACACGGAATTCCACGTTGTTACGATGTTTACATACAGCATTCTGACGTTACGATGTTTACACACGTCATTTTGGCGTCTACCTGGAGAGTATCCCGGGGATCAACGCCCCCCGCGGCCCGGCCCACGACCAGGCCTCCTGGTGGATCAGGACCTGATCAACCAGGCTGTTACCTAGTTATCATGTTTACACACGGCATTCTGACGTTGTTCCTGTTACACACGGCATTCTGACGTAGTTACCATGTTTACACACGCATTCCGACGTTGTCATGATGTTACACACGGTATTCTGACGTAGTTACCATATTTGCACACGGCAGTCTTAACCATTTCAAGTGGTTGATCACTAAAACTCTACAGAGAGCGAAACGTTGCTCCAGTAAAGCTCTACTCAAAACGAAACTTGTCCCTTTAACTCTACGCAGATCAAAACATCGCCCCGGTGAAAACTTGGTTGCAACGTGTCTTCGTATTCCTTCGGAGTTAGAAACTCTTGAGCGAGGTACCCCAGTTGCCTGACCTAGGTACTTCACAACCAGCGAAATCTTTAAATTGCCCTAAAAAGAGTTTAGTTATGCAATTCCTGCCATGTAACTCACAGAACAGTGTAGCCACACACTGTGGGTGTAGCAAATGCATCACAATGTTGCAGGATACACCACCAGGGAGGCTTTAGCGTAACTACAGTGGCGTCACTGCTGGATGGGCGGGCTCGGTGAGGCGTGAGCTGCGTCCCACTGCGACACTAACCACCACTTGGACGACTGACTGCTGGCAAGTGATTTAGCTGTGACCACAGTGGGAAAAGACGGAGATGGTTGTCAGGTTTGATGATGTGGAAGGCGGAGCAGAGGTTCCCCCCAAGTAGCACTGGCCATATAATACCAGCCAAGTAACATTGACCAAATGATACTGGCCAAGTGACACTGACCAAATAATACTGGCCAAGTAACACCGGTCAAATAATACTGGCCAAGTAACAGTAACCAAATAATACTGGCCAAGTAACACTGGCCAAGAAACACGTATAAACTGCAAAATAAAATAATAATAGATTTGGATTTTATAATTCTTACCTTCTGTTCTTTCCAGAAATTCACAAGCGCTCGAACATCAAACCATAAATACAACTAATATAAAAAAGAGTACTAATGCATATAATAATAATAATAATAATAATAATAATAATAATAATAATAATAATAATAATAATAATAATAATAATAATAATAATAATAATAATAAAAATAATAATAATAATAATAACAATAATAATAATAATATCTTTAATTACTACAAGTACATGTATACAGGCCTAGGTGACATCAATGACATACTATATAGAAAGCCCCTTGTTATGCAGAGCATTTCTTGCAAAATTAGGTCAATTTTGTCCCCAGGATGCGACCCACACCAGTCGACTAACACCCAGGTACCCATTTTTACTGATGGGTGAACATGGACAATTGGGTGTAAGGAAACACGCCCAATGTTTCCACCCTTTGCAGGGAATTGAACCCGGACACCTCACCGAAGCTCTAGAAAAGAGATGTGCTTTCAGCCGAGACTTAAGAACATGGACAGATTCCTGGCTCTTAACAGATACTGGGGGTATAACTGTGTAAAGTTAATTACAGTTGAGTCAAGGTAAGACGTGTGAGCCTCTTTGTGTTCCTAACTCCCGTGGACACAGGAAGTCTTCCCACCATCACATCTTTTATTATTACTATTATTACCTGCGCTCCAGTGCTAGGATACTTTTACTAAACACTTAATTAAGCCAGCTGGACTGGAGTTTTCTTTACAGATAAGTATCGCAGTTTCTTCCCAGGATATGACTCACAACATTAAGGATAACATGAGAGACATTGCTGCTAACTGGTAGGGGAGTACAGGAAACATGCTCAAACATCTCACTACGTCTCATGTTCCTCCATTCTTATGTTAGTTCCTCTATTCTAATGTTGGTTCCTCTATTCTTACGTTCATTCCTACATTTTTATGTTCTTAAATATAGGTTATATAAATGCATATGTGAGAGGGGTTGGATTTGAGTGGGATTTGCACTTGAGTTAATAGGGTCATCAAAGCTTATTCCTTGGGTAACACTGATAATGGGCTGAGTGAATATTTTTGTTGGTGGGTTTGGGTGTGATAAGGACCTGCCAAATATGGGCCAGTAGGCCTGCTGCAGTGTTCCTCCTTTCTTATGTCCTTATGAAGACGAAGGGAATGCACGCTTATAACATTGGTTAATCAAAATGTTTCCAAAGGACTCCAATATACATTCTAGTGTCTGGGAATTTATGAGACGGACGAGGACTGGTTTTGGATAAAAGTTGATGAAGAGAAGACTTCCTATTATTATTATTAACCCTGCAAAGTTATAACTCGTGGTGTAGACAAATGGTTCAGAGATCCCCTTCCTCAGGATGCGACTCTTGTAAAGAAGAAACAATGAATAGTGACTGATGCTGGGAGAGGAGGATGGGGAGTGGGTTGTGAGGGGAGAGAGAATGTTTGAGGGTGGAGTAGACTGGGAGTAACAATAGAGGCGGTCAATCACTGGGGCCGGTGTTGGACTAGGCTAGCAGGCCACCTGCACGTGACGACCTCACCGCTGTGGTATGTTGATACTGGACGCCATGACTGGCAATTGTGTGGTGGGTGGGTGTGTTTGTGTTGGGGGTATAATGGGGTATGCGTGTGCAGGGCATTGTGTTTGTAGGTAAACTGCACAAGTTCACGTTACATATGAGAGAAAATTAACGTGTTTTTTGTCTAGAACGGTTTCTTGGTCTATAAACCAAGTTTACTTTGATGTGTGTGTGTGGGTGTTCGCATTTTCCCTCAGGGTTTCTCCCTTTTTAGTCACATCACTGCAAGATAAGACTGTTCGGATTTTTAACCCTGGGAAGGTTTAGCCACCCAGGTTAACCTAATAAATTCAGTGCGTCATCGAGGATGTCTGTCGTATTTCCACTGAGGTCCTTTAATCTTGTCCCCCAGGATAAGACCCACACCAGTCGACTAACTCCCAGGTACCTACTTACTTCTTTGTAAGCAGTGGCAGCAGGTGTAAGAAAGGTGCCTAATATTTTCACCCGTGCCGGGGATCGAACAACGGACACTCAGTATGTGAGCTGAGTGCGTTATCAACCGAGCCACAGGTCACCCCGGTGAGACACCCAATAAGACGTCAGGCATTTTAAGCAAATATTATAAACTGCTCACAATAAATGAAAAACAAATTGTAGCTATATATCCAGATGCACTCCTGTTAACACTCTTAGGTGCAGTTGTTAGGTGTCCTGTCTTCATATGTTCCTGCGCCATCGTCCATGGGGTGAATAACAGGTGAACAATAAACTAGCCGCATCAGTGGCAAAATCTATTCTAATCTTTGAATGGAGTCACGCACCTGAGTAGTGGCGCTAAACACCATTGTAAGATATATTTTGTTAGAAGACCCTTGAAACGGGAACGATTGTGCAGAGTGGAAACTTGTTAATTTTACAACCATCTCCGTATTTAGAAATCAAGTATTTCCTGGTAATTACCGACCGATTAGTTCAACTTCCGTCACTGGTTACCTGGTGGACGCAATAATTCAAGAACAGTGTAACGTTTAGAAGTTGACGATTTAATTTAATTTTTTTTTCTTTTGAGAAAATAATTCGTGAACTCAAAGGCCAATTGTCGACACTTGAGGTAAAACTCCCTCTTCCGCATACCATCCCTCTCTCCTACACTCTCCCTTCCTCCTTCAATCTCACACACTCCCTACCTCCCTCCCACACACTATCATATATATTAAAATTAATTGGAAAGAATGTTTATGTTATAAAATAGTAATTTGTTTTTGTGAGTAAGCGCTCACGGTTACAGTGCTCATGGCGTCGTGAGGTCAGGTCAGGTCAAGTCAGGTCTTATCGATTAACCCATCTTCAGTGATATTCTTATTTACGTAAGAAGCTAAACCCATTCAGAAC
>WNWK01000969.1:35000-90000 GCA_009830355.1 Cherax destructor
GAAAACTACTGCTTGAAGGTTGAGGGACTGACTACCTGAAAACTACTGCTTGAAGGTTGAGGGACTGACTACCTGAAAACTACTGCTTGAAGGTTGAGGGACTGACTACCTGAAAACTACTGCTTGAAGGTTGAGGGACTGACTACCTGAAAACTACTGCTTGAAGGTTGAGGGACTGACTACCTGAAAACTACTGCTTGAAGGTTGAGGGACTGACTACCTGAAAACTACTGCTTGAAGGTTGAGGGACTGACTACCTGAAAACTACTGCTTGAAGGTTGAGGGACTGATCGCACCATCTTTCCTCTCCACTGCTCCTGCTGTCTCCACATTTAATCACCTCTATTTTCCACTGAAGAAGCCTACAGTGTAGGCGTAAAGTTTCGAAAATAAAGAGGCCTAAATATTGCACATGCATCTAACTCATTTACTTGTCCGTACTGAATATCATTATTATAATATTTGTTGTTACTGGCTGAACAACTTCATAGTTTGACACCAACGCCTTTTTTCATCTACATTTTTTTTTAAATTTAAAGGTTAACAGGATTAAAAGCGATGTCGGTAAAGGTAGTTACCTGACTAACATAGATTAGTCACTAATATGTCGATCAAATATCCGGGCCGAGCGCCACCCATCCTTACGTTCAGCTTATAAAAGTGAAAAATAGACCTTCCGACGGGACTGTTAATTTAAACTCAGACGTATAGTTAAAAATCACTGGGTAACAATTACCTGTATGCATAGACTGGTGTATTTTGATGTGGCCTGCTTAGACACATGACTCGTAGCTAGCCCCGCGATGTGGCCTGCTTAGACACATGACTCGTAGCTAGCCCCGCGATGTGGCCTGCATAGACACATGACTCGTAGCTAGCCCCGCGATGTGGCCTGCTTTGACACATGACTCGTAGCTAGCCCCGCGATGTGGCCTGCTTAGACACATGACTCGTAGCTAGCCCCGCGATGTGGCCTGCTTAGACACATGACTCGTAGCTAGCCCCGCGATGTGGCCTGCTTAGACACATGACTCGTAGCTAGCCCCGCGATGTGGCCTGCTTAGACACATGACTCGTAGCTAGCCCCGCGATGTGGCCTGCATAGACACATGACTCGTAGCTAGCCCCGCGATGTGGCCTGCTTTGACACATGACTCGTAGCTAGCCCCGCGATGTGGCCTGCTTAGACACATGACTCGTAGCTAGCCCCGCGATGTGGCCTGCTTAGACACATGACTCGTAGCTAGCCCCGCGATGTGGCCTGCTTAGACACATGACTCGTAGCTAGCCCCGCGATGTGGCCTGCTTAGACACATGACTCGTAGCTAGCCCCGCGATGTGGCCTTAGACACATGACTCGTAGCTAGCCCCGCGATTTGGCCTGCATAGACACATGACTCGTAGCTAGCCCCGCGATGCTAGCAGGTAAAAAAATCCTGTGTACTACAGAATTGAGTAATCTAATTCTGCTATGGTACTTTATTGACTTCCTGGGGAGATTGAGGGTAAAGGTACCTCCATGAGATACAGAATGTAGAGATTTATTAGTCCACTGTCTACGAGAGAATACAATACATAATCTCAGTGTGCAAAGTAGGATATTAAGCTCCGTAATTCTGCTCTAGTGCGCTGGTATTATCAAGTGTGTTGCTGTATTATCAAGTGTGTTGCTGTATTATCAAGTGTATTGCTGTATTATCAAGTGTGTTGCTGTATTATCAAGTGTGTTGCTGTATTATCAAGTGTGTTGCTGTATTATCAAGTGTGTTGCTGTATTATCAAGTGTGTTGCTGTATTATCAAGTGTTGCTGTATTATCAAGTGTGTTGCTGTATTATCAAGTGTTGCTGTATTATCAAGTGTGTTGCTGTATTATCAAGTGTGTTGCTGTATTATCAAGTGTGTTGCTGTATTATCAAGTGTGTTGCTGTATTATCAAATGTGTTGCTGTATTATCAAGTGTGTTGCTGTATTATCAAGTGTTGCTGTATTATCAAGTGTGTTGCTGTATTATCAAGTGTGTTGCTGTATTATCAAGTGTGTTGCTGTATTATCAAGTGTGTTGCTGTATTATCAAGTGTGTTGCTGTATTATCAAGTGTGTTGCTGTATTATCAAGTGTGTTGCTGTATTATCAAGTGTGTTGCTGTATTATCAAGTGTGTTGCTGTATTATCAAGTGTGTTGCTGTATTATCAAGTGTATTGCTGTATTATCAAGTGTGTTGCTGTATTATCAAGTGTGTTGCTGCATTATCAAGTATGTTGCTGTATTATCAAGTGTGTTGCTGTATTATCAAGTGTGTTGCTGTATTATCAAGTGTGTTGCTGTATTATCAAGTGTGTTTCTGTATTATCAAGTGTGTTGCTGTATTATCAAGTGTGTTGCTGTATTATCAAGTGTTTTGCTGTATTATCAAGTGTGTTGCTGTATTATCAAGTGTGTTGCTGTATTATCAAGTGTGTTGCTGTATTATCAAGTGTGTTGCTGTATTATCAAGTGTGTTGCTGTATTATCAAGTGTGTTTCTGTATTATCAAGTGTGTTGCTGTATTATCAAGTGTGTTTCTGTATTATCAAGTGTGTTGCTGTATTATCAAGTGTGTTGCTGTATTATCAAGTGTGTTGCTGTATTATCAAGTGTGTTGCTGCATTATCAAGTATGTTGCTGTATTATCAAGTGTGTTGCTGTATTATCAAGTGTGTTGCTGTATTATCAAGTGTGTTGCTGAATTATCAAGTGTGTTGCTGTATTATCAAGTGTGTTGCTGTATTATCAAGTGTGTTGCTGAATTATCAAGTGTGTTGCTGTATTATCAAGTGTGTTGCTGTATTATTAAGTGTGTTGCTGTATTATCAAGTGTGTTGCTGAATTATCAAGTGTGTTGCTGTATTATCAAGTGTGTTGCTGTATTATCAAGTGTGTTGCTGTATTATCAAGTGTGTTGCTGCATTATCAAGTATGTTGCTGTATTATCAAGTGTGATGCTGTATTATCAAGTGTGTTGCTGTATTATCAAGTGTGTTGCTGTATTATCAAGTGTGTTGCTGTATTATCAAGTGTGTTGCTGTATTATCAAGTGTGTTGCTGTATTATCAAGTGTGTTGCTGTGTTCTACGTGAGTCCAGCTGCCAGGGGATCTTCAGTGTGACTGTCTAGGCGCCCGGGATTCAAACCTTTTTTAGGCCTGGCACCTATGTTGCTATTTTGAGGCCTACAGTTGTGAGACAGTGGGCATGCTTACGCTACTTAAGCTTATTGTTCTAGTCTCACTTATCTATCTAAATTTCTATCTTATGCCAACCCCTTCCCTCTCCCTTCCTGCCCGAAAACTCCCTCCGCTCGTTAATGGTAGGAGCTTTGGACTCTAGCTCGTCTAGAATGAGCAACCCTTGTTTCTACACAGTCTAGAGTTTCTAAAAATATTTACCGAGCAAAGCGATGTTATCCTTCCTCGGCTCACTTTAAGGGAGAGTTGCCATAGCTACAACACCCACTACCATCGCCAACTACCACCACCCACTACCATCGCCAACTACCACCACCCACTACCATCGCCAACTACCACCACCCACTACCACTGACTCTATTTCACAATTTCCATCATTCAGCTCCATTACCAATTTTATCTACCAGTATCCAGCTAAATCACTACTACCACCACTAACAATCACCACCTAGTTAAACCACTACCACCATCACCACTCCAACATAAAACAACCAGGTGTATTTCATGTCGTGCATTAACCTAACCACCACCTTGGTCGTAACTAAAGACTATAACTGGCACAGACACTTAGAGCAACACCAGTTGTTTCCCTTACGAGGTAAATACTAAATCCTTGGCCAGGTGGAGGCGTGAGGAACGTCAGTGTCGGGAATTCTCTCACTTAATATTTAGTTTACAGAGGTAATTATACTGACTACTTGAGATTACGGAACATAACTTTGTTACTTAGAGGAAGAAGGGAACTCTTGAGGGTCGAGAAGTTGATGAGGATATTTTTGGGGATATTTTGGAGGATATTTTGGGGGTCAACGCCCCCGCAGCCAGGTCCGTGACCAGGCAGCGGATGCGTTGACAGTAACAGCCTGGTGGATCAGGGCCTGATCAACCAGGCTGTTACTGCTGACAGCACGCAAACCAGCTGTTCAGGTACTGACTTGAGGTGCCTATCCAGCTCCCTCTTGAAGCCAGCCAGGGGTCTATTGGTAATCCCTTATATACGATCGTTTTTCACATGTGAGCGTTATGAAAATAAAACTGAGTACCATTAACATCTTCTGGGGCTGTGAGATGAGGCAGAAGGATCACTGATGATGCCACTGATACAACTATGTTAGAGAAGTGTTGCTTCTAAAGTCATCCTATAGTAGTAAGATGTGTGGATTAGCTGTTACAACTTTGCGCTGCTATATACTTGAACCATATACTTGTGTGTGTGTACTCACCTAGTTGTGGTTGCAGGGGTCGAGTCATAGCTTCTGGCCCCTCCTCTTCACTGGCCGCTACTGGTTGTGTGTGTGTGTGTGTGTGTGTGTGTGTGTGTGTGTGTGCATAAGCAGTAGAATCAACGAAACGGCAAACACAACTTTATATTCTCATATCCTGGTCTACAAAAAAAAAAAAAAATCAGAATTACTAGAGCGTGAAAAAAATATGAATTTGCTTTAGAAACATTTTTTTTTTTTAAGTTTAAATGTTAAAATAATATATTTCCCTTAGTGAACACTTTTTACAGCGGCATATCCTCTCAAGAGTAACTCTCCTCACAATTACCTCAACAAACCTCAAGTTTAAAAACACTTGACCTCTCTATCGCTCAGCTACGATTAGCTTTTAGTCAAAATTTCCTATACCAGGTTTAGACATACAAAAAAAAAAAACTGTTACAGACGTTGGTCACTGACACAGAGAAGTGAAGACTCTTCTCGAGGTGAGAACGAAGTACAGACGGGCTGCCTCACTGTCTCCGTCTCTTCGTGGCGGGTCCTGGTGTGGTGGCCAGTCTGACCCACGCAAGGTAGTCCATGATGAATTAGACACCTGTCCAACACTTGGGTTTCTTCACTGTGGAAACGTTTCGCCAACCAGTGGCTTCCTCGGTCTGATACAGAGAAGAATGGTTGAAGATCAGAAGGAGTTTGAGGTAAACACTCCCACAGCCTGGAGTCGATGTGATCAATCTTGATCTAATGATCATATCGACTCAAGGCTGAGGGACTGGTTACCTCAAACTCCTTTTGATTTTCAATCATTCTTCTCTGTATTGGACTGAGGAAGTCACTGGTTAGCGAAACGTTTCCACATTAAAGATACCCAAGTGTCGTACAAGTGTCTAATTCATCATCCTGTCGGTTCTCTGAACCAGTTATCTTCAAGGTAGTCGATGGTCGAGGTTTCTTCGTTGTTCCGTTTAATGGCGCCTCGAAGGGATGGTGACTGGGGGCAACAAGTCAAGTGGATGTAATGACACATAATGCAGCCCAAGCCTCTATTTTAGACGACGTTTCGCACAATCATGAGCGAAACGACGTGTAAAACAAAGGATTGCTCTGGATTAGGTGTCTCTCCCTCATCCACCCTCGAAGGATTATAGCCACTTCAGAAGAGGTACCGTTAATGGCCCTATGGCTGAGATCCAATGAGTCCCACCCAGTGCTGGGGCGCAGATGATTACAGGTGACCTTGATGCCGGGGCTAACTTCATCCGTAACACCTCATACACACCTGACCTACAATCACCCGTCATACTGGACCACAATTCTCATACACCTGACCTATATCAACACCATCCACTATTCACCTTGGGGCTGCTCGCTCTTACATCACATTTACACGCATTTATTCAACTCGTCTAGGAGTACCGCCATGTACTTTAATTTACATCTGACTTGATATATCCTCGAAAGAATGAAAAGGCAGCAGACCGTGACTGGAACAATACACAAATAATTCGCACTTAGGAGTCAAACTTATGACGACGTTTTGTTCCGTCTTGGACCATTAACCATTTGTGTACTGATACATTTTCATCTCTATAGTATTTAAAAGAATAACTTGGGAAGACAGGGAAGAGTTAAAGAGGATCTCTGAGCCGTACGGTATCCTGGTGTGTGGCGCCTCAGAAAATATTTCGAGTGAAAGGTGCAGGAATAAACATCAATGAAACGAAAAGAAAAATGCCCAGGGCGAAGTGAAACGTCCACGTTCCGCCAAGGCCGCCTCTCAAATTCGTTTCTCGTTCCTTATGAGAGTTTGTTGAGGATGGCCAAATAAGGATTTTGGGTCATGGCACATGATACATTGACTGTTTAGCATGCATGCAAAAATGTCTACCTCCATTAATTTAGATCACTACCATCATGGTAGCACATAAGATATTCAGGCTAAACGTTCTGAACATTTAATAGATAATTTAGAATTTATTATCTGCTTCGCTAGCAGGTATATACTTTCGAAAGATGTATCTGAAACTTGAAGAAAAAGGAAAACATAAGAATAAAGGAATACTTACAGAATGTTCCCACAGCCAACACTTGTCAGCTTCAATGACGCTATCTGGTCGTTTGTGCCACTCGTTACATCTGGCTCGTACTTTATGCAGCCTGCATAAATAATAGAATATATCTTCCTAGATGACTTGTCAGTGGCGTACCGCCCAGGCTGGAGTTCAGGGGATCACGGGAGTGTTGCTGCTTGACCAATGGACCCCTGGTGAGCTCTGACTTGCGAGATCCAAGCTGGGTCTTGCCCGCGCTTGACTGGCCGAGCATCTCAGCGGGTAACGGGTGCCGGGAAGGTCAAGCAAGACAAGTCTTCCCGTGCAATGACACTTGCATATAAGAAGCTATAGGATACCACGAACTGTATAAAACTGCAATTCGTAAATACATTTAAGTGACTATAGCTGGTATGAAGGTTTTTCCCCACTCGTCAATAACTCGAGGGCTGATTGTCAGCTTATATGATTACACTCGTCTATAATAAAATGCAAAATCTACAATAAATAAAAATCAGTGACTCTGGTGACGTAGCTGTTCATCGGTGAGTCACGAGAGAAAACGACAAGATTTACAAACTTAGTCTACAATGAGAAGCAAATTAAAGTTACAAAAAGAGTTACTTTTAATGGTGAAGAGTAGATCCTCGATGATAAGAGCCACAAGCCTAATATTGCAACAACCTACCGTCAAGATAACACAATCATAATCATAAGTTTCAACGACCTGTCTCTACGATAACAGAACCACAGTCACATGTTGCAACGACCTGTCTCCACGATAACAGAACCACAATCACATGTTGTAACTGCCTGTCTCTATGATAACTACAATCACATTTTGCAACTGCCTGTTTCTATGATAACTACAATCACATGTTGCAACTGCCTGTCTCTATGATAACTACAATCACATGTTGCAACGACCCGTCTCTACGATAACAGAACCACAGTCACATGTTGCAACGACCCGTCTCCACGATAACAGAACCACACTCACATGTTGCAACTGCCTGTCTCTATGATAACTACAATCACATGTTGCAACGACTTACCAATCTATATGCATGACACCAGAGGGCCACTCAGGGAACCAGGCCTGAGGGAAAAAAATAATACTAAATATAACATCATGATACGAGTACTTTCAAGAACGATGCTAGGAAAATAATTATACTTTTTTTCTCTGCTATATATTTTTTATGAGTGGCGACTCCATTGTTAAGGTAAACAGTTAGAAGTGCTGTAGTGTTAAGAGTTGTATTGTTTGTTAATATTCTTGTCTGAGTTACCTGTGTGTGTGGGGGGGGGGTGGGGTCAGCTGGGCCTTTAGATGGAATTTATTTAAGTGTATTTCTATGACCTGAAGAAGTTCAGGTACGTGAACGTGCGCGCGCACGCACACACACACACACACAATGGAGCTTTGGGGAAATGGAAATTGTCTAAAAGAAAGGGACGAAGAAAGAGTAAGAAGAAGAAAAGAAACTGGAAAAGATATTGAACCTTGGAGAGGCTGAGCGCTGAACACGAGGGTTTTCTGTGAATAAAAGAAAGTCAAGAGAGCAGAAAGTCTTGGAGGCTCACAAGACACAAGATATCTGAGAGAATAAAAGACGGTGACGGTGAGTTGTGTATGTATGTGCGTATGTATTGTGCACGTATGTCAGTATGTGTGTGTGTGTTGTGTGCTGAATATGATTCTACCAGTTATTTATCCAACACATTACAATTTTTAGCCAGCTTAATCCTATTCATTGTGGCTTTTCCTCAGCACTGAGACTATTCTAAGTGCAAACCTCTAAAACTTGTCGAGATTCTGCACTTGCTTGACCAGGTGGAGGCTTCACCGTGGGGCTACGTACGGGATGGATGGCCTAACAGGTGTCCTGCATAAAATTTTGAGGTAGGCTAGTCTTCCAAGCGCCACTTAAGGTACCTTAATCATATTTGCATTTTCTTCTCCCCTGACATACCCGAGTGAGGTCTCTTATCTTTTCCAATCTGCAAAGTCTTGCATTTGTTGTGACTGAACTCCAACAGCCACTTACTTGTTGGACCACATCTACAGCCTCTCCAGGTCTTTCCCTCCTTTTCTCATTAATCCCAGACTCAATCACGTATATTACAGGATCATTTATGGTCAAAACGAGGTTAAGTCCTGTTGGTTAATATTTCCCCTCTCTCGTGTTCTTCACGTATTGTCTAGAAAAATTCATTGTTGCCTTCAACCGTTTTGCTTCCCATGAGCTGCATTTATAGTTAAAATCTCCTGTATTAGTGGTTAATCTTTTTTATCATGCTCCTTGTTGCCCTTTTCTTTTAATTTAAACCTTTTTTTTATGCCTTCAGTGGTTGAGTACTATTACTTCGCTGTCTTCGGACTTTATCTGTTTTATGTAGCCATTGAAATCCTCCGTGTCAAGGTTTTCCTATTCGTCAAATTTCCATTGGCTTCTCTGTTCACTAGTGCAACTCTTGCTTCTTTCTTTTCTTTTTCTCTTCTTACTGTTTGGTACCACTTTGGGAATGTCACCTTTATTTATCCTGTTGAGTCTCTTCTTCATAAAAACTATGAAATCGAAGTTTTCCTCTCCTACTCCCTCAGTCATCTGCATTTGTCTGTTACACTGAGTGTCTTTTGTTTCTAGCTTACAGCCGTGAGTTCCGTTTTCTTTCAGGATGAGAGAGAGAGAGAGAGAGAGAGAGAGAGAGAGAGAGAGAGAGAGAGAGAGAGAGAGAGAGAGAGAGAGAGAGAGAGAGAGAGAGAGAGAGAGAGAGAGAGAGAATCCGTTTGTAGGTATAAGAGCAGAAATATGTTGGTGGTGGTGTTTATGTGTGCATGCAATGCTGTATTAGAGTATTTGTATTTAACAGTCACCTTCACTGGGTGTGTTGAGTGTGTGGTGATGGGTGTGCTGGGTGTGTGGGCACTAAGTCTTGACCACGGGGGTCATCAATGTTATGGTGTAATGGAGACTTCCTCACTACTGTCGTGACCACGTGTAGGCAGACCACATACACACAATGTGTGTGTGTTGTCAGAAGACACGGTGTTTCTTCTTAACAAAACAAACACCACCACCACCACGTGTTTGCCACCTTCCTTCACCTCCCTGTCGGTAAACTTGGCCACCAGGTCAAGAAAATCTTGCCAAGTAACTTTTTTGTCTTAAATTGCACGATTGTGTTTACCTCACGCCTCAGTAAGGTAAAACAAAGTGTGAAAGTTCTGGTTCCGAGTTTTTCCTTCAATGTGCCACGCGTTTACACTTTGAGGAACGTCTATTTTGTCGCGGTGGTGCATATTAACTTCCAGTGAAGTGTATACTGTTCCTGCCCTGGGTATTCAGCTGCAAGAAGTGTGTGTCGTTACTAACGCGTCATGCCCGGCTGTCTAGGGTTTGCCTAGGGTCTGTCTAGGCTTTGTTTAAGGTCTGCCTATCTTACTCAATAATAATTGTCAATGAAGCAATGTGTACTGTGAGGGTAAGTTGACAGTATGGGCAAATTGACACACACACACATATGACCAGTAGGGAGAGTACAGAGCGACGGTGTCTGAGAAAGTATCACTGTATCTAAAGGGAGATTATTGCCACAGAAGGGCGAATAAGCATCAGACGGGAATGGGAGGAGGACCGTGGTGTTGTTGATCTAATGACTAGATTATGGAAGCTAACCAGTTTTATTAAATAGCTCCGAGTTGAATTTACTGCCAATTAATGACTAATATTCTAGTGTAAAAACATCAACATTTGTCAACCTGACTACTCGCTGGACTTGGTCTTGTGTACATCTGGGAACCCGAAATTAGGGTGAATAAAGATTGATGTGAAAGGGAAACAGTAGAATAACTTTGTCTATAATACAGATGTACTGTACCATAACTACTCTCTGGACCGATAAGATCAGTACAGTTAAATAGCAAACTCTTACCGCCTTCGAGATCACTGATCACGATATAAATCTAAGTGGAAGAAATTCTAACGTGTGGAACAAAATAGCAAGCAAATTTTCTAGGAAAGGAGTATTGAGCATAGTGACAGAACCTTCGTTGCAGCAGTCCTGCAACCACTGATATTATTGAGCATAGTGACAGAACCTTCGTTGCAGCAGTCCTGCAACCACTTATATTATTGAGCATAGTGACAGAACCTTCGTTGCAGCAGTCCTGCAACCACTGATATTATTGAGCATAGTGACAGAACCTTCGCTGCAGCAGTCCTGCAACCATTGATATTATTGCTTTATTACTGAATATTTTTATTAACCATTTTAAAACTTATAGTATATTGTTTGAATAACATGAATTATCATAAATGATACACAAGTAAACCTCTCGCCAATATTTTAAAAAGAATCAATGATATAACCTGTATGAGTTGTAAATTTAAGATAAATAATTTGTGGAATTAAGCGATCCTTTACACTGCTTGCGTTTTCTTGTATTTCTTATAACATAAATAATGGTAATAACCACAATTTAGATAAATAATTTATACACAAGCGATACAGCAACAAAACTAAACACACTTGGCATAATTCGGGCCGTAAATTAAAAGTTATATTTTAAGAGGAGCTGGACTGTCCATTACACAGCGTCGCAGGTCTCTCAAGTTTCTATAAAAAAAAAAAAATCAGATGTGCTCATCGCCAGAAATACAAATGAAATATGATAGTGAACCTGATTTCCTGTGTCCTATATGTTGGTTACAGTTAGGTTCAATAATGGCCGTGTTTCTAAGAAATATGAAGGAGGAACTAGCCAGCCCCGCCACTGTTAACCTTGTGCCGCAAGGAACTTCAGATTTATATGTTTATAAATGATGTTTTTGCTGGTTTTGGCTATACTATATAGAACTTATAATATGTAAAATATGGATCACCTTCTTACAAAGCTGTTGTACACTGTGTTTACATCATCAGAAGGCAATTTATAATAATATTAATACTACTAATAATAATCTTTATTTCTACAAGTACGTGACAGAACATATATAGGCCTAGTTGACATCAATTACATATTATACATAAAGCCCCTGGTTATTCAGAGCACTTCGGGCAAATTAGTTTTGTCTCCGAGGATGTGACCCTCACCAGTCGGCTAACACCCAGATACCTATTTACTGCTAGGTGAACAGGGACAACAGGTGTCTTAAGGAAACTCGCCCCAATGTTTCCACCCGTACCGGGGGATCGAACCACGTGCCTCAATTTGTGAGCTGAGTGCGTATTACATCTGCGTGATTACTCGAGTTTCTAAGGCGACCAGTGTATCCCCGGCGGAAACGTTTACCCGCTGACTAATTAAAGTAGGTCGCTGCAGGTATGAAGGTTCAGGTGGCGGGGAAACCATCGCTACGACTTTCATGACAAGAATGTTGTCTGTCTCCCTTTAATGATCACAAATTTTATAACAAGTAATATATATATATACTGCCTCTCAGTCACACCTGCCTCTCAGTCACACCTGCCTCTCAGTCACACCTGCCTCTCAACCACACCTGCCTCTCAGTCACACCTGCCTCTCAGTCACACCTGCCTCTCAGTCACACCTGCCTCTCAACCACATCTGCCTCTCAGTCACACCTGCCTCTCAGTCACACCTGCCTCTCAGTCACACCTGCCTCTCAACACATCTGCCTCTCAGTCACACCTGCCTCTCAGTCACACCTGCCTCTCAGTCACACCTGCCTCTCAACCACACCTGCCTCTCAGTCACACCTGCCTCTCAGTCACACCTGCCTCTCAACCACATCTGCCTCTCAGTCACACCTGCCTCTCAGTCACACCTGCCTCTCAGTCACACCTGCCTCTCAACCACACCTGCCTCTCAGTCACACCTGCCTCTCAGTCACACCTGCCTCTCAACCACATCTGCCTCTCAGTCACACCTGCCTCTCAGTCACACCTGCCTCTCAGTCACACCTGCCTCTCAACCACACCTGCCTCTCAGTCACACCTGCCTCTCAGTCACACCTGCCTCTCAACCACACCTGCCTCTCAGTCACACCTGCCTCTCAGTCACACCTGCCTCTCAACCACATCTGCCTCTCAGTCACACCTGCCTCTCAGTCACACCTGCCTCTCAGTCACACCTGCCTCTCAACCACACCTGCCTCTCAGTCACACCTGCCTCTCAACCACATCTGCCTCTCAGTCACACCTGCCTCTCAGTCACACCTGCCTCTCAGTCACACCTGCCTCTCAACCACACCTGCCTCTCAGTCACACCTGCCTCTCAACCACATCTGCCTCTCAGTCACACCTGCCTCTCAGTCACACCTGCCTCTCAGTCACACCTGCCTCTCAGTCACACCTGCCTCTCAGTCACACCTGCCTCTCAACCACACCTGCCTCTCAGTCACACCTGCCTCTCAGTCACACCTGCCTCTCAGTCACACCTGCCTCTCAACCACATCTGCCTCTCAGTCACACCTGCCTCTCAGTCACACCTGCCTCTCAGTCACACCTGCCTCTCAGTCACACCTGCCTCTCAGTCACACCTGCCTCTCAGTCACACCTGCCTCTCAACCACACCTGCCTCTCAGTCACACCTGCCTCTCAGTCACACCTGCCTCTCAGTCACACCTGCCTCTCAGTCACACCTGCCTCTCAGTCACACCTGCCTCTCAGTCACACCTGCCTCTCAGCCACATCTGATGCCATGGAAATAGGTAAAACTTGCTATTTTGGCTTAAATAACAACGCTCTTCTTGCCGAATAAGGCAAGCAAGAATTTAAGTATGCAATATTTTCGCAAAAATCATTCTGAACCTAACGAAAAAAAATATTGCATTGTTTTTGTTTATTATTAAATTATTGTAAATTTATCTAAAATATATTTAGTTGGAATAGGCTAAATTAAATATAACTTGTTATAATAAGGTTAGGTAAGTTTTCTAAGGTTCTTTTTGTACAAAATTATTAATTTTTAAATTAACATAAATGAAAAAAAATATCTTTAAACATATAAGAGAAAATTTTAGAAAGGACTTAATCTTAAATGAGTTCTTGCTAATTGACCAGTTTTACCTATTCGGCACTATATATATATATATATATATTGTGTGTGTGTGTGTGTGTGTGTGTGTGTGTGTGTTAGTTAGTTAGTTAGTTACCATTTTGTCCTAGGCACATGTCGATTAGACACTAGGCCTGTTGTATGTATGTCTGTGTGTGTGTGTGTAACGAAACACTTCGAAATGTTTCGACCCCGCCGGGAATTGAACCCGGGCCCTCCGTGCGTGAAGCAAGAGCGCTAGCCACCATGCCATCGGGGCGTGTGTGTGTGTGTGTGTGTGTGTGTGTGTGTGTGTGTGTGTGTGTGTGTGTGTGTGTGTCTCCTCCCACAATTCACTCAGTTAACGGGAATTAAAACGATACTGTGAGGGCGAGTGGAACGTCGCACTTGTGTGAAAGTCTTAGTAAGACACACGAGGCAGGTCTTACTGTTCCTTGACAACTCTTCCTCCACCTCACTGATCCTTCTCCACTTCACTGGTCCTCCTCCAACTCACTGTTCCTCCACCTCCACCTCATTCTTCCTCCTCTATCTACCTTCTCTGGTCTTTCATCTTAGATCAGGTTTAATATTTTTTTAATTTCCTCATAGATAAGGAAGTTTGGCTCTAGAAATAATCTCGTTGCAAGCTCTGAACTTAGCTCTGAACTTTCTCCAGTTTCTTGGCCTGCTTAATCAGGTGTGGGTTCTAAGTTAGTGCTGTAATCTCCAAGATGAGTCTGACACATGTCGTGTAATGTCTTGAATAAGATTACATTTGGCTAATATCAGATTCGTCAAACATGCATTAGCTGTCAAGGTCATTGACGTGTGACTTGGGCGATATGCTCGTTACTGTGCTGACCCCTACGTCTTTCACCCTGAGTCAGGTTTCCAGCCTCTGTTCCCAGAGTTTGTATTCCTTTTCCGGTCTTCTCCTTCTTTAAGTTTCATAATGCTGCATTTGGTTGGTTCGAAATTCGATAGCCGCTTTTCTGAACAGTTCTGCTGTTTGTCCACGCTAGTTGCTATCTTTCTAATTATTGTTCTCATTAACTTCGTATCGACTACGAACAAGGCTATAGTAGACTACTTCCGGTATGACGATCGTATAACGTTTACCGGGGCCAACGTCAACCCATGTGCAACAGCCCTTGTTACACAATTTCCCTGACCATCACAGTTGATCTGTTGAATTGCCTTCCTTATGTGTGTGTGTGTATGTGTGTGTGTGTACGAGTGTTTACGAAGCTGTGTTGGTAGCCTTGTGTGTTTATTGCTGATGTGTTTGCATTACCTACATAGTGTCTGTGCTTGGGAAGTGTCAGTCACCTCATGTTTTGCTTAGTAACAGACCACAGATGTAATTAATAGGGCATTTTATTGTGGCATCAATAAAATGTCACATTAGTTGTATCTGTCTCCTTATACTTAACATATTGTCAGTAGTTCTACCATTTTTACTATCACATGTACTGACTTGGTGTTCCCGGCTTCGTGTGTTGCTGACGCTTATGTCTTGTGTAGTGTTCCAGGCTTCGTGTATTGCTTACTGGCGCTTGACTTCTCCAGTATTTCAGGCTCAGTTTATTTCAGACTGTGCATTCCAGGGTCTGTGAATTCTATACTCGGTGTGTTCTAGGCTGTGTGTGTGTTCTAATCTGTATGTGTGTGTTCTAGGCTGTGTGTGTGTTCTAGGCTGTGTGTGTGTTCTAGGGTGTATGTGTGTTCTAGGCTGTGTGTGTGTTCTAGGCTGTGTGTTCTAGGCTCCATGTGTTCCATGGTTAGTGCGTTTCATGCTCCGTGTGTTGCTTTCTCTTTGCTTGATGCTCCAGGCAGGTGTTAATTTCCACACACACACACTGGATGCAAGAATTAACCCGTGCATGTCAGTACAATATAAACCTGTTTGTGGTAGTAATTGTTGTTTTCCTAGACTTATTCGTCTTCGATAAACCAGGCTTTTCGTAGATTTAATTGTCTTGGAAAAAATACATTTAAGCAAATATTAATCACGCTTGTGCTGCTCCTTGGTTAATGTGGTTTAAAGGTATATGTGGTTGAAAGCCAATCTACAACACTATGTAGTTGAAAGCCCATCGACTACTCTAGGAGTCATTAAGGCTGCACCTAACTCTTTTACCATCAGACAAGAATACTTTAATCCCTAAAATAGAGATTAAGGTAAACTGTCAGCATGTATACGCTGAAAGAAATACACCTCTTGGTGTATATATCCAGGTAAGATATCCCCCAAGGTGATATCTTACCTGGTCTCGCTTATTGTACAATTACGCAGGTGTTATATCAGTCGCTCTTTTATTTAGTTGTAATAATTATACAAATACAGTGGTACCTCGGGATACGAACTTAATTCGCCCCAGAATGCTGTTCGAGTGCCGATACCGAACGAATTTGTTCCCATAAGCAATAATGTAAATTAGATTAATCAGTTTCAGACCCCCAAAAATACACTTACAAAAGCACTTACTTAAATACACTTACATAATTGTTCGAGTTTTGAGCTGTTCGTATTCCGAGGTGCCACTGTATTTCTTTCTGCTTTAATTTATTTTTTTCATTAGTGTCAGCTGGTTGCTTTTGTGGGGTGTATTAATCTTCTTTAATTCCTGTCTTCTTTTCTTCTTGCAAACACATCTTAGAACCTCAGGCTCGGTGTCTCTCACGTCTCCTCTGATTCAGCGGTTTTTATTATCAAATCATAATTCTTTGTGGTTTTTAAAGAAATATAAAAAATCACAATCCCGCTGCTCAAACAATTAACTGAACCACAATCTTCTCTTCTTGTGGTGGTATATTTATCACTGGCTTGTCTCTGTCTCTCTGGCTTGTCTGTCTGTCCATCTCTGTCTCTCTGACTTGTCTGTCTGTCTATCTCTCTCTCTGGTTTGTCTCTCCATCTCTGTCTCTCTGACTTGTCTGTCTGTCCATCTCTGTCTCTCTGGCTTGTCTGTCTGTCCATCTCTGTCTCTCTGGCTTGTCTGTCTGTCCATCTCTGTCTCTCTGACTTGTCTGTCTGTCCATCTCTGTCTCTCTGACTTGTCTGTCTGTCCATCTCTGTCTCTCTGACTTGTCTGTCTGTCCATCTCTGTCTCTCTGGTTTGTCTGCCTCTTTCCCTCTGGTTTCTAATTGGTTTCTTTAAAGAGAGAGAGAGCGAGCGAGCGAGAGAGAGAGAGAGAGAGAGAGAGAGAGAGAGAGAGAGAGAGAGAGAGAGAGAGAGAGAGAGAGAGAGAGAGAGAGAGAGAGAGAGAGAGAGAGAGAGAGAGAGAGAGAAAAATTAATAAAGGCACACAAGAAAATACCACGTAGATCGTGAAAAATAAAATCAAGGAAAATAAAAATAAGTAGAGGAGAACGAAAAAATAAGAGACAACTCGTAAACAAGAGAATCAGAAGGCTTAGAAATGTAAACAAGATGTGGGTCCCCTGACACAAGTTTCCAAACTAGTTGTTATTGCGACTACGTTTCGCTGTATGTAGAGCTTAATTAATCCTCACGCCTTAGGCTTTACATGGGGCAAAACGTATGAAAATAAAACTTATTCCATAACGCGTGTCATCACTATTTTCGGCAACGCTTCAGTTGGATCCAAGACGAAGGTGGAAACTCTCTCTCTCTCTCTCTCTCTCTCTCTCTCTCTCTCTCTCTCTCTCACGTGAACGATGGGGCTTCAATTAGTGTTACACCGTTAACTGTTACGTGTAGGCAGACCTGAGTTAATCAGGTACAAGGAGGCGTGAGATTTTTTCCCCTGTTAAACCCTCGACACGACAGTCGCAGGAGAACAACGGGAGCTAAAACAGTAACGACATAGACCACATCGTATGTGGAGCTGGCACTGGTTACCATCGAAACGTCTGATGACTAAATATATTAATTAGCCTTCAGTGCACACGTACAAGCACACGCACGCACGTGAATTAATATGACATTCTGTTTACGGACAGTATGTGAACATGCATGTAGTAGTAGTAGTAGGTTCGCCGGTACGTCCGGCCCGGGTCTTCTCCAAATGGTGACCCGGCCTGTGAACAGCATGACCTGAGGTTCAGGTTCTCCAGTCTGCTCACAGTCTTGATCCCTTAGTTCAGCACTGGCCTGGTTGCAACTCTCGTTGTGTTTATGCTGAAGCAGATATATATACAGAAGTTTATACAGTGTATGCACTTCTGTATATACCTGCATACATTATATACAGTGTGTACAGAGTCTTGACCATCTCATGGTATCTATGGTGAACCGTCTCTAGAAGAACTCTTGGCTAAGGTTCCTTTGTGTTTTGAGGAGCTGTGATGGAGGGACTTAAGTGGATGGGATGGAGGGAAGGGTTACAAGGGTTGGAGGAAGCGCCAAATAAAATGGGATGGGGGTCGGACGAAGGGAAGGGTTGCACAAAGAAATCAAAAGGAAGAGGGATGAGGTTGAGGAAGCAACCAGCGGCGTTACTATAGGCAATGTCTTGAGCGTAGGACTTGCCAGAAGGAATCTACAATCCTCTGCCCTTCTACGTACCTTCCCTTCCTCCACCCCCTCCCCTTCTACGTAACTTCCCTCCATCACCTCCCCTCCCCACCAGCAGCTGGTCACCAGTCTTTGTCGTGTTTACCTGGAAAGAGTTCTTCAATGATTGATGATAACACCTCTGTTACTCTTCATCCTCCCTGTCCCACCTCACCTGGTAGTGGTTGTGACGCTGATGGTGGTGATGCTGGTTGTAGTGATGGTGGTGATGCTGGTGGTGGTGGTAGTGGTTGCGACGCTAGTGGTGGTGGATGTGACGCTGGTGATGGTGATGCTGGTTGTAGTGATGGTGGTGATGCTGGTGGTGGTGGTAGTGGTTGCGACGCTAGTGGTGGTGGATGTGACGCTGGTGGTGGTGATGCTGGTTGTAGTGATGGTGGTGATGCTGGTGGTGGTGGTAGTGGTGGCGACGCTAGTGGTGGTGGATGTGACGCTGGTGGTGGTGATGCTGGTTGTAGTGATGGTGGTGATGGTGGTGATGGTGGTGGTGGTGGGGGTAGTGGTGGCGACGCTAGTGGTGGTGGATGTGACGCTGGTGGTAGTGATGGTGGTGATGCTGGTTGTAGTGGTGATGGTGGTGGTGGTAGTGGTGGGGTGGTGGTGGCGGCGATCCTGGTGGTGGTAGTGGTGGTCACGCTGATGGTGGTGGATGTGACGCTGGTGGTGATAGTGTGGTCCTGTGGTGGCAGCTACACACACTGTTTCAACGTCTTCATTTGCTATTAAGGAATACGTTACCATGAGAGATGGTAACGCCCAAGTGACAGTAACTCCAGCTCTGCTGGAACGAAACTTCTGAAGGTCCCTTAGGTGGTGAACCCTAAGTGGAATATACTTGATATCCTCACTACCCTACTGAAAAGTCTGCCAGCTCAGGCTGATGTTGAAACCCATCCATCTTGTGTAATGTCTTATGATCCGTGAAACACAGCTAGCTAGCTGTTGTTCCCATAATGTAACTATCATATAGAATAGGGTAGCAGCACACTGCTGATGTATTCAATTTTGTTACATGAAAAAGAAATCCTATTCATAGCGATAGCACAATTTTTGCCTTTCCCACAATGGGTGGACCGGTAAGCCAGTGGAAGGCCTCGATCAAATGACCATAAGTTCAAGCTACGAGTCATCATATGATTAAGACCCGCGTCAGGAAACACTTTTCCTGACCAACCTTACCTAACCTGACCTGACTCTGTGTCTGATAAATGTTTCGTGAGGAGGATTTTTTGTCCGAATGTACAATTATATCTATATTTCCTTAAATTCATTCACAATAAAACCTTCAATGTAACTGTGACAACAAATATATATGAAATTAAGACACATGTGCAACATCTGGGTGTCTTTATAGTAGACGTTTTGTACAACAAATATATACAATAGTATTCATTACGAATCATAAGAGTAACGAATATGTAAGATAGTGATAAATAATAGGAACTAAACACGCGAAGAATTTTGATAACAACGAACATTACGAGAGAGAAATGACGGTGTTACAAACGAAGCGATGACGACACTGTCATAACAAGTTA
Source organism: Cherax destructor (assembly GCA_009830355.1). NCBI lineage: Eukaryota > Metazoa > Arthropoda > Malacostraca > Decapoda > Parastacidae > Cherax > Cherax destructor. The sequence continues at coordinate 54,589 of WNWK01000969.1, forward strand.
GATGACTTGCACGGTAATTTGCGCTTTCTACACGCACGTAAAATGTGACGCGTTTATGATAAACATCTGGAAATGACTCAAGAGGCAGCGCGCAGGTTTATAGAGACGGCGGGAAGATGGGCAAGAAGGCAGAGCAGAAAAAAAAGACAGGGCAAGTCAAAAAATTAAGTACTGTAACGGGCCTACTGGTCCATGCTAAGCAGGTCCCTCTGGATTCCAACCGTTATCCCTCATAACCAGTAGTTAAACACTGAGGTAGTGGAAAATATCCTCTGTATCAAGGTACCGTTGAGTTGCTGTGTCATACAAGTATGTATTTAAACAGTATTTAAGACTCCATTCGTATGCTTCAGCTTCACATTGTTCCAGACTATGGAGCTGAACACTTCTCCAGGCTGAGGGACTCACCGCCTCAAAAACTATTCCTCCAAGTTAATGGATTGATTACATCATCTTGACTTTGTTGCCGCTGCCGCTGTATTTGACTGAAGAAGCCTACCGTGTAGGCGAAACGTTTCAATGATCGATCAAGATACCCAACTGTTGCACATGTGTCTTCACTTTTCAACATGTCGGTATTTTATACCATTTTTCAACTTTCTTCCTCATGTTCAATAATAACTCACATGAGGACAGAAACTCAGGAGGTTGATTGATCTATATATTTCGACCCACTTCTGGGATCCTCTTCACCTGAAGAAGATCCCACAAGGGTCTCGAAACATACAGATGAATTAATCTTCTGAGTTTCTGTCTTCACGTGGGTGGGTTATTATTGAGCAGTGACAAGTGTTCATTATAATTTAGTTATTCATACTCCCTCACATTGTTCAGTGGGTCCATGGCTGTAGCTTTCACGAGGCGCCGTTGTTATTATCCCCACAACTATAGTAGGCCACTGGTTCGATCCCCAGTGACTCTCCTCCCCCACCTCCATCTTGGTCACTCTAGTGTGAAGTGTAAGGTCTGGACGTGTCGGCACGCATGCGATAATTTGACGCGTCTCCTGCTGTAAATGTAGCGGCGAGGCGTGCGACCGTAGCGCTAGTGTCTCTTGGACCTTCAGGGGGTAGGTGCCTTGATTCTGAGGAAGGCTCTCATAGGTCTTCATTATTTATATCTGTAACTAATATATCTGATTCTATAATTGTTTCTGATTATGAGGACGCAAATAATAAGTTGTCACAACAAAAATAGTACTTTTGTAAGGGACACTGAACACCCTGTGGCAGGGAAGAAGGAAGGATGGATGGAAGGCAGAAAGAAAGGAAGGAGGAGAAAGATTAAATAATTCGAATGTATCTGCAGATACATTGTCATAGGATGTGAGCTTCGCTTCAGATCGAACCAAACCATATCTATAATAAAGCGAACACCATCACAATTAACGCGAACTGATAAATCACGTCTTGAAGGACTGTAGCAGGAAACACATAGAGACAGGTAGGAGGAGTGTACTGTCAGGCAGGAGTGAGTCGCCAGTCATACCCGACCAGTCATCAACCAACCACCGTGACCCGACAGTATAAGGATCAACCACAGTGACACCCTAATACAAGCACTAACCACAGTAACACCACAATACAAGCACTAACCACAGTAACACCATAATACGAGCACCAACCACAGTAACACCATAATACAAGTATCAACCACAGTAACACCACAATACAAGCACTAACCACAGTAACACCACAATACAAGCACTAACCACAGTAACACCATAATACAAGCACTAACCACAGTAACACCATAATACGAGCACCAACCACAGTAACACCATAATACAAGTATCAACCACAGTAACACCACAATACAAGTATCAACCACAGTAACACCACAATACAAGTATCAACCACAGTAACACCACAATACAAGTACCAACCACAGTAACACCATAATACAAGTATCAACCACAGTAACACCACAATACAAGTATCAACCACAGTAACACCAAAATACAAGTATCAACCACAGTAACACCACAATACAAATATCAACCACAGTAACACCACAATACAAGTATCAACCACAGTAACACCACAATACAAGTATCAACCACAGTAACACCACAATACAAGTATCAACCACAGTAACACCACAATACAAGTACCAACCACAGTAACACCATAATACAAGTATCAACCACAGTAACACCACAATACAAGTATCAACCGCAGTAACACCACAATACAAGCATCAACCACAGTAACACCACAATACAAGCATCAACCACAGTAACACCACAATACAAGCATCAACCACAGTAACACCACAATACAAGTATCAACCACAGTAACACCACAATACAAGTATCAACCACAGTAACACCACAATACAAGTATCAACCACAGTAACACCACAATACAAGCATCAACCACAAGTACACCACATACAACAAGTATCAAACCACAGTAACACCACAATACAAGTATCAACCACAGTAACACCACAATACAAGTATCAACCACAGTAACACCACAATACAAGTATCAACCACAGTAACACCACAATACAAGCATCAACCACAGTAACACCACAATACAAGTATCAACCACAGTAACACCACAATACAAGCATCAACCACAGTAACACCACAATACAAGTATCAACCACAGTAACACCACAATACAAGTATCAACCACAGTAACACCACAATACAAGTATCAACCACAGTAACACCACAATACAAGTATCAACCCAGTAACACCACAATACAAGAACAACCACAGTAACAACATACAAGTATCAACCACAGTAACACCACAATACAAGTATCAACCACAGTAACACCACAAATACAAGATCGTCAACCACAGTAACACCACAATACAAGCACTCAACCACGTAACACCACAATACAAGTTATCAACCACAGTACAGTTCCGACACAATACAAGATCAAAAGTAACACCACAATACAAGTATCAACACAGTAACACACAATACAAGCATCAACCACAGTAACACTCTGACCAATACAATGCAGTCAACCACGAGTAACACCATCAGATCAACAGTAAACTTGTCACAGTAACACCACAATACAAGTATCAACCACAGTAACACCACAATACAAGTATCAACCACAGTAACACCACAATACAAGTATCAACCACAGTAACACCACAATACAAGTATCAACCACAGTAACACCACAATACAAGCACCAACCAAAGTAACACCACAATACAAGTATCAACCACAGTAACAACACAATACAAGCATCAACCACAGTAACACCACAATACAAGCATCAACCACAGTAACACCACAATACAAGCATCAACCACAGTAACACCACAATACAAGCATCAACCACAGTAACACCACAATACAAGTATCAACCACAGTAACACCACAATACAAGTATCAACCACAGTAACACCACAATACAAGCATCAACCACAGTAACACCACAATACAAGTATCAACCACAGTAACACCACAATACAAGCATCAACCACAGTAACACCACAATACAAGAGTCAATGTGATCCACCATAACATAAAGCCTCGGCTGTGCCATTCATTACGTGTTATAAAAGTCTAGTTGACGAGCTTGAGGATCGTGGTAATGAGACGTGGAAGTTACTGACGAGAGAATAATTAGCTTGAAGTAACCAGTGGTAAACATTGACCAAACAATGTAGTGTTAAGGCACGAGCGTTCAGCTGAGGTCACAGTGCATTGTAATGATGCTTACTGATGATGCCTGCTGGTCATGCTGCTTGCTCGTCGTGATAACTGTTGCCTTACCATGCATCTTGATGATTCTGAAGCTGCAACATAATTTTCGTTGCCCAAACAAAGCTCATAATAAGATCCCAAGAGTTAAAAATATAAAATCCTGACATCTTTCACTGTCTTTCCTTGGAGAGAAATCCACGTGAAACTTTTCATGCCGTAAGCAACTCTTTGTCTCATACTGGTAAATGTATATTATGTATGTGTGTGTACATTTGAGAGTTTATTTTAATTTATATTTTAGGCATTTAAACAAAGCATTCTTGACGTTAGTGTATAAGTAAATAGTATAAAAGTAAATAGTGTACAAGTAAATAGTGTACAATTTAAAGTTGAATGACTCTGCAGTCGAGAAGAATTACATGTAACTAAACTTTAGGTTAATATAATGTTTGCTGGCAAGAGCTGGAAGCAAGGTTACACAAATGTATGAATGAGAAGGGTTGGGTGTGTACAAAACCTGCCTAACATGGGCCAGAGTAGCGACTCTAGTAATCTTCCAGTCAAATAATGCGAGATGTTAAAAAAAAAAGCGATAAATATTTTCTTGACAACGTTTCGCCCTATGTACAGCTTTTAACAAGTCAAGCAGAGAGCAGGGTGACCACTGTCTCGTGTTTTACCATCATTTTGAAGCGCCTTAGGGAGCAAACCTTCACTGATCAGAGCGTTCAACTTGGTGGTGACCGAGGCGTTGCTTCAGCTGTGAGTTACAGCAGAACAGGTAACGTTCTGCTGAAGCTGCTTCTGCAGTTTGTTGATGATGGTGAAGATGTAGGCGGTGAAGGGTACGGAGTAACGGGATATCAGATAAGTTATGATGCGTATATGGAAGAGTCTGAGATCAATCTCTTCGAGAGATGACGAAGTTACTCTACTGAGAGAGATGCTTGTCAGCACTCACTGCAACAAACACTCATGTTCTTATTGGCCAATATACATAGGTATGAAGGCACGCGGGGAGAAGAGCATACATGCGCACACGGCATGATGCTACGCATGCATACACACAGATGAGCATACTGTAAGATGAACACGCATGCATGTAAATCTCGCCAGTCACATGTGTTGGTCTATGTTGCTGGTGGGAGAAACTTCTGGGTTATGTCTCGTAATTCCCAGAGAAGGTTAAGTTTATTATGAGAACTTAACACTAGTGTGTGCTGCTGTGATTACCACTAGTGTGTGGTGCTGTAACTACAATTATTGTGTGGTACTGTGACCACCACTAGTGTGTGGTGCTGTGATTACCACTAGTGTGTGGTGCTGTAACTACCATTATTGTGTGGTACTGTGACCACCACTAGTGTGTGGTGCTGTGATTACCACTAGTGTGTGGTGCTGTAACTACCATTATTGTGTGGTACTGTGACCACCACTAGTGTGTGGTGCTGTGATTACCACTAGTGTGTGGTGCTGTAACTACCATTATTGTGTGGTACTGTGACCACCACTAGTGTGTGGTGCTGTGACCACCACTAGTGTGTGGTGCTGTAACTACCATTATTGTGTGGTACTGTGACCACCACTAGTTTGTGGTGCTGTGACCACCACTAGTGTGTGGTGCTGTGACTACCATTATTGTGTGGTACTGTGACCACCACTAGTGTGTGGTGCTGTGACCACCACTAGTGTGTGGTGCTGTGACTACCATTACTGTGTGGTACTGTGACCACCACTAGTGTGTGTGCTGCTGTGATTACCACTAGTGTGTGGTGTTGTGACCACCACTAGTGTGGTGTGAATTACCTCGGCCTTCGATTCCCCTTCACGTACAGCACAGTGTTTACTGCCATAGCGAGAACATCGTTGAGTTACTTATTTTATTCCTTACATGCCACTCTTTTATTACTATCCTTCCTTGTTAAGTGGTATCACTTGGTCCTTTACTTCCATTTGATGTTCTTGTTCTGTAGGTTTAGTTCTGACTCCTCCTCTTTCCTCACTCTTGTGTAGTTATGTGTGGTCCTCCTCGTCTCGCACCTGTATTCTACTCTCCGGTTTCCGGGTAGTTTCCAGGCACTGATGCTTCACCTAGCTAGCTGCCCCTCCACAGCCCTGGCTGTATCATGGACTCATCTTCTGCGCTTTCCTCTCTTCTCCAGGGTATGTATTTTACGTCAGTGTGTGTGTGTGTGTGTGTGTGTGTGTGTGTGTGTGTGTGTGTGTGTGTGTGTGTGTGTGTGTGTGTTTAAGTACCCATATGTTGAGTTTGCGTATTTTTGAGATCTAGTTCCAGGAGCCAATCTGTCTGTATCTGTCTCTGTCGGTCTGTCTTTCTGTCTGTCGGTCTGTCTTTCTCTCTGTCTGTCTGTCTCTCTCTTCCTCTCTCCTTTCTTCTGTCTCCCATTTGGTTACGCTTCTCACTAATATGTAATACACAAAGAAATATTCCCCTATTATTATTTCTTTTAGTTTTAAATATTATGGATATTCTGTACAAAAATCTCTCCGCAAGAGCGAACCTGAGATAAAAAAAAGACTTCGATTACACAAATACACACACACACACACACACACACACACCAATAATTCTCTGCTTCAGTTAATAGTCTCTGAGAACCAATAACTCACCTGGCACTTGACTTCTCATGCACTCTTGCCTTATACCTCCTCACCTCTTGCCTCACTCTGCCGCATGGGATGGATTTAATGTTGATTGGCAATGATGACTAAGACATACTATGAGCAACAATGGAGTATCATTATTGCCGAACTCTTAGCCTACGCAGCAGGCTTCTGCAGGTGAATTAAGGAGACGGTAGTGGTATTTCTGTGATGATCAAAATTACTACGTGTACTGTACTAGTCGGTTTTGTATGCCACCGGTAATGTGATACTTGTTTTCAACTACTACAACAATGGTTACTCTGGACAGGACAAATATTTATTTTCACGCGCCTTTTTTTGATTGAGACACACATGGGGACCCACGTCAGTTAACACTTGTCCTGATAACTGGCGAACTTTACCTGATGGGGACTACTCTTTGTAATGGGTCTGGTGATTATCACCACCCTGCGGTCATGCCTCTTAAATTTAATGGAAATGTTACAGGAATAATGTTTATTAAGAACTACATAGGAATGTAAAGATGCAAGTTAGCTGAACGTAAGCAAGAGAACGTAAAATTTTCCTGATATTTTAAGTATTTATGAGACGGGCGAATGGCGATTTATGATCAGAGGTTTAGTAAGATGGGGAAGGAAGAAGGATAGGTAAGGATGGAAATATTTGGAAAGGGTAGGTGGGGGGAGGGAGAGGGGGTAATAAAGGTAAGTGGCCTAACCACTTTAATAAGTGTGTGTGTGTGTGTGTGTGTTGTGTTATTCATGAAATTCATAAAATGGAGTATACCACACTATCCATCTGTGGCACACATTTATACAAGTTGCATACATGCATGACACTGAGTTGGTAGGAGGTATAGTTTTTGCTGTTGCCTTTTTTTTTTTTTTTTTGCGAAGGAGGTTGGTTGGCTGACTGGCTGGCTAGTTAACTGGCTGCTTTCCTGGAGTTGTTGGTCGGTCAAGCCGTTTCTGAGATGGTGTCCTGCCGTAGGTTTGCAGATATTACATGGTTAGATGTAAATGTCACTTGGTTAGAAGTAAGGTCTCCATAGTTTGGGGTGGTTTTATCCTTATTGGACATAGATTGGTTCTGGTGGCACCCCGTCTTCTATATCTTCAGGTCACTCAGGATCTTTGGTCTCGGGAAGTCCTCCTTGTGAATGAAACGTCGGTCTCTGTTGGAGGGACATCCTGCGAGTCCTATGGCGAGGTGTGTTGATGATGTAGTCGGTGGTGTTCGTTGGTTGGGGAGGATTTTCCCAGTCTACGGGAATTACGAGCAATCCTGCAAGAGTGCAAAACTTATGTATGCATAAATAACTACGAAGACTCGGAATATTAGTAATCCTTACTCAAATACACGGGCAGGATGGCCCTTGCTCCAAGTTTCAGATTATTTGGCCTGGGCAAACTATCCAGTCAAGGAGTTCAGTAGGTCGGTATACCCTCTTGGAGAAGTGTTCACTTGAGGACACACTCCTGGGGACGGGTGTTCGCAGTACTCCCTGGAGGTCGATAAACAAACCTCTGCCAGCTCTCATTGTTCTTCAATACCGGTAGGGATAACTGTGCCACAGGTCTTGTCACTTTTGGTGTAGTCTCTGCTACTAAGAAATCCCAAAAAGATCTCAAGCAATTTCCTAACGTAAAAGATTCCAGACTGTAGCATGACTGACGCGATGCCTGGCTGCATGAACCCTCTGTTGCATGATCAGTATTTGACTTCATTCAATAAAAATTCTGGCCTTAAATCATTTATATTTTTGAAGCACATCATGTTACGTTTATGAAGGCGGAAACCTAAAATAAAAATTGAATCGGATGTAGGCGGCCTTGAGGAGGGTTTTCTCTCCTTCAGAGAGATTCTCACTTTAAGGAGTCTAGTGTTCTGGGTGCTGAGGTGTCGTTGGCTCTCAGTGCCACTCCACACTAGTGTCGGGGAACGGGCCTTTCCGTGACCTCCTGCATTATTCAGAGGATAAGCTTTCGAGGGAGCTGGCGCGCTAAAGGTCGTAAAGGTCAAGATATTAAAGAAAAGTGTTCACAGTTCTCACACCAATTCTCATTCTGCTGTTGACCTTTGATCGTATCAGTCTTTCTGATGTTGAAAGGGTCGCTTGATTTAGACTTTACTTAAGCCTTGTATTCCAAAGTCTTGTAGATGCTTGTTGTCATACGTATGGATGTGAAGAGTGAGCAGACGTGAGTGTCTAGCGGTCAGGATGTACGTGAGGTGCTGCTGCTCTTGTCTTGTACGTGAGAGTGAGTTTCGTAGAGGCCTAGAGGAAGGTGCTTGCAGTTACTGCGTCCTGGGAGTCATATGCTCGTCACTCCAGCCTTCTGCATCTCCGCAGCTTTCAGCATATCCCTGGACATGGGATTTTTCCCACAGTCGCTTCAGTTATATATAATAGATCACTCCATCCAGGGGCTCTTTTACTCCGTGTCCTCATATTTTCCACAGCAGAGTAACGAATTTATCCTCACTTCCCAACCCGTCCTCAGAGTAATTAAGTAACCTCTTTGCATACGGTTTCCAACATATTTCTAAGTTAGGTTAGGTTGTCTTATATCCATAAAACTAATAAATTATAATTTAAAACAACGGAAAACTTTAATTATGAGATAAAGGAGATAAATATGTCTGCGACGCGAATAGAACAATGGGCAGTTAGTACGCACTGCTAAAGCAATACTGTCAGAGTAATACTGTTCAAGGAGCCCATAACAGTCACCCATATGACTGTCTCTACAACAGTGCCATGATGCCTGTGGTTAAGAGGACGGGTTGCACTCCCAGGAGGAGTGACACTGCTCACCCAAAAAGTGACACTGACCTACAAAATCACTCCTCTATGAATTTTCTTTAAGTATATTCCTCCTCTCCGCCCTTCCTCTCTCCTCCAGGGTAGTGGGAGAGGCGTCACACAGAGACAATAGTGGTGGTGGTGGTGTGGTGGTGGTGGTGGCGGTGGTAGCGGTGGTGGTGGTGTGGTGGTGTGGTTGGTAGGGTGGGGGAGGTGGTGCTAAAGGTGAGGGAAGGACATAAAAATATATTTTGTGGTTATGGCAGAATAAGTAGTGTGGGTGGGGGAGAAGTGTGGGTGGAGGAGTAGTGTGGGTGGGGGAGTAGTGTGGGTGGGGGAGTAGTGTGGATGGGGGAGTAGTGTTGGTGGGAGAGTAGTGTGGGTGGGAGAGGGATTAGGGATATAGCGGTACTTGAAGGATGGGAGTGTGTCACTGGGGCCGTAGCTGACAGCGGCAGCTCCAGTAGCAGCAACAGTGCCGGCAACAATATCAGCGCAGCAACAGTGCCAGCAACAATATCAGAGCAGCAACAGTGCCAGCAAAAATATCAGAGCAGCAACAGTGCCGGCAACAATATCAGCGCAGCAGCAGTGCCGGCAACAATATCAGCGCAGCAACAGTGCCGGCAACACTATCAGCGCAGCAACAGTGCCGGCAACAATATCAGAGCAGCAACAGTGCCTGCAACAATATCAGCGCAGCAGCAGTGCCGGCAACAATATCAGTGCAGCAACAGTGCCGGCAACAATATCAGCGCAGCAACAGTGCCGGCAACAATATCAGCGCAGCAACAGTGCCGGCAACAATATCAGCGCAGCAACAGTGCCAGCAACAATATCAGAGCAGCAACAGTGCCGGCAACAATATCAGCGCAGCAACAGTGCCGGCAACAATATCAGAGCAGCAACAGTGCCGGCAACAATATCAGCGCAGCAGCAGTGCCGGCAACAATATCAGCGCAGCAACAGTGCCAGCAACAATATCAGCGCAGCAGCAGTGCCGGCAACAATATCAGCGCAGCAACAGTGCCAGCAACAATATCAGCGCAGCAGCAGTGCCGGCAACAATATCAGCGCAGCAACAGTGCCGGCAACAATATCAGTGCAGCAACAGTGCCAGCAACAATATCAGAGCAGCAACAGTGCCGGCAACAATATCAGCGCAGCAACAGTGCCGGCAACAATATCAGCGCAGCAACAGTGCCGGCAACAATATCAGCGCAGCAACAGTGCCGGCAACAATATCAGCGCAGCAACAGTGCCGGCAACAATATCAGCGCAGCAACAGTGCCAGCAACAATATCAGAGCAGCAACAGTGCCGGCAACAATATCAGCGCAGCAACAGTGCCGGCAACAATATCAGAGCAGCAACAGTGCCGGCAACAATATCAGCGCAGCAACAGTGCCGGCAACAATATCAGCGCAGCAACAGTGCCAGCAACAATATCAGCGCAGCAACAGTGCCGGCAACAATATCAGAGCAGCAACAGTGCCGGCAACAATATCAGAGCAGCAACAGTGCCGGCAACAATATCAGCGCAGCAACAGTGCCGGCAATAATATCAGAGCAGCAACAGTGCCGGCAACAATATCAGCGCAGCAACAGTGCCGGCAACAATATCAGAGCAGCAACAGTGCCGGCAACAATATCAGCGCAGCAGCACTGCCGGCAACACTATCAGCGCAGCAACAGTGCTGGCAACAATATCAGCGCAGCAACAGTGCCGGCAACAATATCAGTGCAGCAACAGTGCCGGCAACAATATCAGTGCAGCAACAGTGCCGGCAACAATATCAGTGCAGCAACAGTGCCGGCAACAATATCAGCGCAGCAACAGTGCCGGCAACAATATCAGCGCAGCAACAGTGCCGGCAACAATATCAGAGCAGCAACAGTGCCGGCAACAATATCAGAGCAGCAACAGTGCCGGCAACAATATCAGAGCAGCAACAGTGCCGGCAACAATATCAGAGCAGCAACAGTGCCGGCAACAATATCAGTGCAGCAACAGTGCCGGCAACAATATCAGTGCAGCAGCACTGCCGGCAACACTATCAGCGCAGCAACAGTGCCGACAACAATATCAGCGCAGCAACAGTGCCGACAACAATATCAGAGCAGCAACAGTACCGGCAACAATATCAGCGCAGCAACAGTGCCGGCAACAATATCAGCGCAGCAACAGTGCCGGCAACAATATCAGCGCAGCAACAGTGCCAGCAACAATATCAGCGCAACAACAGTGCCGGCAACAATATCAGCGCAGCAACAGTGCCGACAACAATATCAGCGCAGCAACAGTGCCGGCAACAATATCAGCGCAGCAACAGTGCCGGCAACAATATCAGCGCAGCAACAGTGCCGGCAACAATATCAGCGCAGCAACAGTGCCGGCAACAATATCAGCGCAGCAACAGTGCCAGCAACAATATCAGCGCAGCAACAGTGCCGGCAACAATATCAGCGCAGCAACAGTGCCGACAACAATATCAGCGCAGCAACAGTGCCGGCAACAATATCAGAGCAGCAACAGTGCCGGCAACAATATCAGCGCAGCAACAGTGCCGGCAACAATATCAGCGCAGCAACAGTGCCGGCAACAATATCAGCGCAGCAACAGTGCCGGCAACAATATCAGCGCAGCAACAGTGCCGGCAACAATATCAGCGCAGCAACAGTGCCGGCAACAATATCAGCGCAGCAACAGTGCCGGCAACAATATCAGAGCAGCAACAGTGCCAGCAACAATATCAGCGCAGCAACAGTGCCGGCAACAATATCAGAGCAGCAACAGTGCCGGCAACAATATCAGCGCAGCAACAGTGCCGGCAACAATATCAGCGCAACAGCAGCAAAGGAGCAGAACAGTGCAAAATAAATAAGCGCAGTTGCACCAACAACACAGCAGTGGCTGCTGTACCGATAGCAGCGCGGGCAGCAGTAGCAATAGTAGCAGCAGCAGTGTTGAAAGAGGCAGTTGCAGGCAGCAATAACAGCAAAACACAGTAGCATCAGCAGCAGCAGGGCTAGAGGGGCGGTGGAGACAACAGAAGCAGCAAAGCAAGAAATATCAACAAAAGCAGCAGTAAACACAACAGCAACAACAAGAGGTATTGCACGCACGCACGAACACACAAAAACACACACACACAGCGAAGAGGCGGGGCCAGGAGCTGAGTCTCGACCCCTGCAACCACAATTAGGTGAGTACACACACACACACACACACACACACACACACGCACACACACACACACACACACACACGCACACACACACACGCGCACACACGGAAGAGGACCAGGCAGAACTACAAAGGGATCTGGACAGGCTGCAAGCCTGGTCCAGCAATTGGCTCCTGGAGTTCAACCCAACCAAGTGCAAAGTCATGAAGATTGGGGAAGGGCAAAGAAGACCGCAGACGGAGTACAGTCTAGGGGGCCAGAGACTACAAACCTCAATCAAGGAAAAAGATCTTGGGGTGAGTATAACACCAGGCACATCTCCTGAGGCGCACATCAACCAAATAACTGCTGCAGCATACGGGCGCCTAGCAAACCTAAGAACAGCATTCCGACATCTTAATAAAGAATCGTTTAGGACCCTGTACACTGTGTACGTTAGGTCCATACTGGAGTATGCAGCACCAGTTTGGAACCCACATTTATCCCAGCACGTAAAGAAGCTAGAGAAAGTGCAAAGGTTTGCAACAAGACTAGTCCCGGAGCTAAGGGGTATGTCCTACGAGGAGAGGTTAAGGGAAATCGACCTGACGACACTGGAGGACAGGAGAGATAGGGGGGACATGATAGCGACATATAAAATACTGAGAGGAATTGACAAGGTTGACAGAGACAGAATGTTCCAAAGATGGGACACAGCAACAAGGGGACACAGTTGGAAGTTGAAGACCCAGATGAATCACAGGGATGTTAGGAAGTATTTCTTCAGTCACAGAGTAGTCGGGAAGTGGAATAGCTTGGGAAGCGATGTAGTGGAGGCAGGTTCCATACACAGCTTTAAGAAGAGGTATGATAAAGCTCATGGCGCAGGGAGAGTGACCCAGTAGCGGCCAGTGAAGAGGCGGGGCCAGGAGCTATGTCTCGACCCCTGCAACCACAACTAGGTGAGTACAACTAGGTGAGTACACACACACACACACACACGCACACACACACACACGCACACACACACACACGCACACACACACACACACGCACACACACACACACACACACACACACACACAGGTGTAAGTTACAGGCAACAGCATGAAACAGACCAGAACAGGGAGACCAGGTAGAGCAACTCGTAATTAGGAGACAGACGATAGGTAATGTAATCTATCTCGGAGGGGAGAAATTGTTTCACATAATGCCGCCCCCTCTCTCCCCCGCCTCTCTCCCTCTCTCTCTTTCTGTCTTTCTCTCTGTGTCTGCCTCTCTGTATCTCTCTGTCTATCCGTCTCGCTCTTTGTCTATCTGTCTCTCTGCATAACTAGGAACCAGACAAGGTATAAAAGTTAGAAATACTGACTTGACAAACGACGTAAGTGAAGCGTACTTCACACAGTTCCCACCATCATTATTTCTGTTATTGTTATGTCTTTATCGTCACTGTCATCAGGTCTTGAATAGCCATTACTCGCTCTTTTTTTCTTTTAACACATTCACCATCATTCGCACTCTGGCCCTGTCCCCAGAAGTACAACATTCTCATCCACTTACCAAAAATACAGGTCCCGTGCTTCCCACCTTCAGTACTTTACATATATTACCATAGTCACACTAGAATAAGAGGTATGATCACACTGGAACAAGTATGGTCACAAATGGAACAAGTATGGAACAATAAGTATAGTCACACTAGAACAACAAGCATGGTCACACTAGAACAACAAACATGGTCACACTAGAACAACAAACATGGTCACACTAGAACAAGTATGGTCACACTAGAATAACAAACATGGTCACACTAGAACAAGTATGGTCACACTAGAACAACAAACATGGTCACACTAGAACAACAAACATGGTCACACTAGAACAACAAACATGGTCACACTAGAACAACAAACATGGTCACACTAGAACAACAAACATGGTCACACTAGAACAACAAACATGGTCACACTAGAACACAAACATGGTCACACTAGAACAACAAACATGGTCACACTAGAACAAGTATGGTCACACTAGAACAACAAACATGGTCACACTAGAGCAACAAACATGGTCACACTAGAACAACAAACATGGTCACACTAGAACAACAAACATGGTCACACTAGAACAACAAACATGGTCACACTAGAACAACAAACATGGTCACACTAGAACAAGTATGGTCACACTAGAACAACAAACATGGTCACACTAGAACAAGTATGGTCACACTAGAACAACAAACATGGTCACACTAGAACAACAAACATGGTCACACTAGAACAACAAACATGGTCACACTAGAACAACAAACATGGTCACACTAGAACAACAAACATGGTCACACTAGAACAACAAACATGGTCACACTAGAACAACAAACATGGTCACACTAGAACACAAACATGGTCACACTAGAACAACAAACATGGTCACACTAGAACAAGTATGGTCACACTAGAACAACAAACATGGTCACACTAGAACAACAAACATGGTCACACTAGAACAACAAACATGGTCACACTAGAACAACATGGTCACACTAGAACAACAAACATGGTCACACTAGAACAACAAACATGGTCACACTAGAACAACAACTAACATCTTTGCTGCTGCATCCACTCACACTTAAACAACCCGGCCCCCTCAAGGGAGGTTCCTTGACGCTGGTGATGGGCTCTTGATCTAGGAAATTGGATCTGTGCTTCAGTTCCCTGAATTTAGCCTGAACACCTCCCATCCCCCCCCCACATGCGCTGTATAATCCTACGGGTTTAGCGGTCTCTAATAATTATAATAATTAAACATTCCGACTTAAGATTTGTCCTTTCTAGCTTTCGTAATCCCATTCCCAGACATTTTACGAGTCTCGTCACAACGAGGAAATAATTCGTACAGACTCCTCACGAAATTTAAAAGGGAACATTACAAGAACAGGAACTATTAGGAATCACAATAGAAACCAAAGATAAAATGCTGAATGTTGATAGAAGTGTGTAAATATTTCCCCTGTTCTTGTTATCTTACATGAAACAGGACTAAGTCCAGCTAGCGGTTAAACTAAATAAAGCCTTCAAGGGGTTTCAGTTTCACACATACATGAGAGGATTCCTTGGATGGTTGTTGTCTACCAGCCTACCATGGTTGTTGTCTACCAGCCTACCATGGTTGTTGTCTACCAGCCTACCATGGTTGTTGTCTACCAGCCTACCATGGTTGTTGTCTACCAGCCTACCATGGTTGTTGTCTACCAGCCTACCATGGTTGTTGTCTACCAGCCTACCATGGTTGTTGTCTACCAGCCTACCATGGTTGTTGTCTACCAGCCTACCATGGTTGTTGTCTACCAGCCTACCATGGTTGTTGTCTACCCCTAATGGTTGTCCACCTACCATGGTTGTTGTCTACCAGCCTACCATGGTTGTTGTCTACCAGCCTACCATGATTGTTGTCTACCAGCCTACCATAGTTGTTGTCTACCAGCCTACCATGGTTGTTGTCTACCAACCTACCATGGTTGTTGTCTATCAACCTACCGTGGTTGTCTGCCAACCTACCATGGTTGTTTTCTTCTAATCTACCATGGTTGTTGCCTACCAATCTTCCATGGTTGTTGTCTACCAACCTACCATGGTTGTTGTCTACCAACCTACCATGGTTGTTGTCTACCAACCTGTCATGGTTGTTGTCTACCAATCTTCCATGGTTGTTGTCTACCAACCTACCATGGTTGTTGTCTACCAACCTACCATGGTTGTTGTCTACCAACCTACCATGGTTGTTGTCTACCAATCTACCATGGTTGTTGTCTACCAATCTACCATGGTTGTTGTCTACCAATCTACCATGGTTGTTGTCTACCAACCTGTCATGGTTGTTGTCTACCAATCTTCCATGGTTGTTGTCTACCAACCTACCATGGTTGTTGTCTACCAACCTACCATGGTTGTTGTCTACCAACCTACCATAGTTGTTGTCTACCAATCTACCATGGTTGTTGTCTACCAATCTACCATGGTTGTTGTCTACCAACCTACCATAGTTGTTGTCTACCAATCTACCATGGTTGTTGTCTACCAATCTACCATGGTTGTTGCCTACCAACCTACCACTTATTATACTCACACTTATGTTCATATCTAATCATCCTTCCTCGTACGCTCTTCCCTTTACAATTACACTTTCTCTTACACTCGCACTTTCCTTAACATTTCCCTCACATGCACTTTTTAGAATTACACTTCCTAGCACACACAAACTTTCCCTTCCCCTTGCACTTTCTTTTACATTTTCTTATACACTTACACTTTTCTCTTACACTTCCTAATGCACTTACACTTCCCCCCTCCTTCTCACACTTTTCGTTCAGACACTTGCAATGTCACTTAACATCTATATACGGTAAGCTTGAGCTGAAGTCTTCATTTGCACTAATCTACTTAAAACCTTAATTTTTAAAGGGGTGGACCGGTAAGCCAGCGGAAGGGTTCGGTCAGCTGACCAAAAGCTCCAACGGCGGGTGATCATCTGACTAAGACCCTCATTTGTCGTCTGCTCAAAAACTTCACTTTATCACCGCAAGGTTGCCATTACCATAAAAATCTTTATTTATACATGTACAGCGTGCATAGGCCTAGCTGACAGCAGTGACATATTACTATACAGCGTGCATAGGCCTAGCTGACAGCAGTGACATACTACTATACAGCGTGCATAGGCCTAGCTGACAGCAGTGACATACTACTATACAGCGTGCATAGGCCTAGCTGACAGCAGTGACATACTACTATACAGCGTGCATAGGCCTAGCTGACAGCAGTGACATACTACTATACAACACTACAGTATCTGGTTAAGCAGAGCATTTCTGGCAAATTAGGTCAATTTTCTTCCCAGGATGCGACCCACGCCAGTTGGCTAACACCCAAGTATCTATTTTTACTGCTAGGGTGAACAGGGTTAGCAGGTGTCTTCAGGAAACACGTCCTAATGTTGCCACCCGTACCGGGTATCGAATCAAGGACCTCAGTGTGTGAGATGAGTGCGCTACCAATCGAGCTACGGGACTGCCTTAATTCACCATCCTCTGACTCACTTGTTATGTCATGGTCCCAGGTGTGAGGTATCTTTATTAAGGTGAAAGATATCTTTATTAAGGTGAGATATCTTTATTAACGTGTGGAGTATCTTTATCCAAGTGTCTGATATCTTTATCAAGATAAGGATATCTTTGAGAATGTACACTGAGAAACTCGAACTTCATAATTAGCATTTTTCTTATTAAAACAAAAACGCGCGCTAAACCTGTGAGGGCCATACTGTATATGTATTTTCTCTCAATATGCACGTCTCGTAATACATTCTCATTAAACGAATAGAATAATAAATAAGACTGAATTTTTATACCGTCACGACATTTTCTTTCGTATTTCCGAACATTAGATTTTTTGCAGTCAAATTTACTCAAATGATTACAGTTTCCATTACACGTGAATTATCAATAATGTAATGGCTGTTCTTAGTCTCAAGTGTAATCTTGAGTAGTCCAGATTACATTTTTTTTCCTACGTGTTGATGTATTCTTTGTGGTCCCAACACTTCTCCTTGGTGTACCTCTTCCTACGTTGGTTCACTTTTTGGTCCCGTATTCTCACTTCTCACTCGACTTTGGAATCCTTGAGAACCTTCAGTGTTTCTTTAGCCTTTAATGTGTAGGATTTGTTTGTTGAAATTAGAAAAAATCGTAATTTGTGAAGGGGGTATCCTTGCATCATTAAATAAGTATACTATAATTATTAAGGTAGTGTATACTGAGTCAGACAAGAATGCAGTTATCGTCAACAGCTCGTTAACTGTTATGCCTGATATCATGTGATGTCATTATGGTGGTGTGTCCACTCCCAGGCTGAGCGACGCTCTCTCATACACTCGACCATTCGTGGCAAAACAGAAAACATAGTTGTTAAAGAATCGCACTGCTGCTTTTATTAGTTTTGTCAGTTAAGTACAGATGTATGTACTATGCGAATGAAAGAACACTTGCACTCAGCACTACCCTAGTTAGAGACGCCTTGGCAGGTCATACTTGAGCACTACTTCAGTAAGAGACTCCTTGGCAGGTAGCACTTGAGCAGCACCAGGGTGAGACTGTCTTGACCAGGTAACAGTAGTGTGGGTGTGGCGGGGAGTGGAGACTGCGGGAATCAAAGACGTGTTGCCTCATTTGTTACTTAATCATGATGGTTCCCACCCAGCACCGCAGCTAGTGTTGATGACGAGGGTGCCATGTAGCTCACTGGAGAGAGAACATTCAACTTACATTCACAAGGCTCCCTGGTTCGATTCCCTGTACCCTGCTACTCTTGCCTATGTAGTGATAAAAATATGTACCTTTGTTTTATCTGACTGTTGTGTGTCCCATACAGGGTATTATATTTTTTAATAGGCTCCAGTATTTCTGGAGTGTCATAGTTGTATAAGAAAACACTTAAGTCATGTTTAAGAAAGCTCCAGTACCTGCTGGAAGTATTTAGGTATTCGGTAAAACGTGTTCGTGAACCTAATGATATTAAAAACGAATATGTCAATGAAGCCATCTAATTTGCTGCGGGAGTGGGTGCAGGCGTTACTAATAACTAGTGTGTCACGGTCTGAGTGCAACTACTCACCAGCATGTCACGGCCTGATTATGACTAGTCAATAGTGGGTCACGGCCTGGGCGTTACTAATTACCAGTGGGTCACGACCTGGTTGTGACTAGTCAGTAGTGGGATGGTGAACGTGTCAGTAACCTGCCACTCCTGGAGTTGCTACAGTAACCTGCCACTCCTGGAGTTGCTACAGTAACCTGCCACTCCTGGAGTTGCTACAGTAACCTGTCACTCCTGGAGTTGCTACAGTAACCTGCCACTCCTGGAGTTGCTACAGTAACCTGCCACTCCTGGAGTTGCTACAGTAACCTGCCACTCCTGGAGTTGCTACAGTAACCTGTCACTCCTGGAGTTGCTACAGTAACCTGCCACTCCTGGAGTTAGTACAGTAACCTGTCACTCCTGGAGTTGCTACAGTAACCTGTCACTCCTGGAGTTGCTACAGTAACCTGCCACTCCTGGAGTTGCTACAGTAACCTGCCACTCCTGGAGTTAGTACAGTAACCTGTCACTCCTGGAGTTGCTACAGTAACCTGCCACTCCTGGAGTTAGTACAGTAACCTGTCACTCCTGGAGTTGCTACAGTAACCTGCCACTCCTGGAGTTGCTACAGTAACCTGCCACTCCTGGAGTTACTACAGTAACCTGCCACTCCTGGAGTTGCTACAGTAACCTGCCACTCCTGGAGTTGCTACAGTAACCTGCCACTCCTGGAATTGCTACAGTAACCTGCCACTCCTGGAGTTGCTACAGTAACCTGCCACTCCTGGAGTTGCTACAGTAACCTGCCACTCCTGGAGTTGCTACAGTAACCTGCCACTCCTGGAGTTGCTACAGTAACCTGCCACTCCTGGAGTTGCTACAGTAACCTGCCACTCCTGGAGTTGCTACAGTAACCTGCCACTCCTGGAGTTGCTACAGTAACCTGCCACTCCTGGAGTTGCTACAGTAACCTGCCACTCCTGGAGTTGCTACAGTAACCTGCCACTCCTGGAGTTACTACAGTAACCTGCCACTCCTGGAGTTGCTACAGTAACCTGCCACTCCTGGAGTTGCTACAGTAACCTGCCACTCCTGGAGTTACTACAGTAACCTGCCACTCCTGGAGTTGCTACAGTAACCTGCCACTCCTGGAGTTGCTACAGTAACCTGCCACTCCTGGAGTTGCTACAGTAACGTGCCACTCCTGGAGATGCTACAGTAACCTGCCATTCCTGGAGTTGCTACAGTAACCTGCCACTCCTGGAGTTACTACATAACCTCCACTCCTGGAGTTGCTACAGTAACCTCCACTCCTGGAGTTGCTACAGTAACCTGCCACTCCTGGAGTTGCTACAGTAACTGCCACTCCTGGAGTTGCTACAGTAACCTGCCACTCCTGGAGCAAGAACTGCCCCCTGATGCTACAGTAACCTGCCACTCCTGGAGTTGCTACAGTACCTGCCACTCCTGGAGTTGAAGTACCTACTCCTATGCAAGTAACCTGCACTCCTGGAGTGCTCTAACTGCCATCCTGAGTTCTACAGTAACCTCCACTCCTGGAGTTTCGTAACTCACCTGGGTCTACATAACTGCCACTCCTGAGTTACTACAGTAACCTGCACTCCTGAGTGTACATAACCTGCCACTCCTGGATTCTAAGTAACCTGCCCCCTGGAGTGCTCAGTATGCCACCTGGAGTTCACGTAACCTGCCACTCCTGGAGTTCTACAGTCCTGCCACTCTAGTTCTCATAATGCACTCCAGTTGCTTATAACCTGCATCTGGAGTTGTACTATAACCTGCCACTCCTGAGAGTTCTAGTAACCTGCCATCCTGGTAAGTAATGCCACTCCTGATTGCAGTAACTCTGCCACTCCTGGAGTTTAAGAACTGCACTTCCTGAGTTGCAAGTAACCTGCCACTCCTGGAGTTGCTATCAGAACCTGCCACTCCTGGAGTTGCCACCTCCTCCTGGCAGTAACCGCCACTCCTGGGTTGCTAAGTACCTGCCACTCTGGTTTCTAAGTAACCTGCCACTCCTGGAGTTCTACAGTAACCTGCCACTCCTGGAGTTGCTAAGTAACCTGCCACTCCTGGAGTTGCTGCAGAACCTCCACTCCTGAGTTGCTCAGAACCTGCCACTCCTGGAGTTGCTAAGTAACCTGCCACTCCTGGAGTTGCTAAGTAACCTGCCACTCCTGGAGTTGCTACAGTAACCTGCCACTCCTGGAGTTGCTACAGTAACCTGCCATCCTGGAGTTACAGAACCTGCCACTCCTGGAGTTGCTACAGTAACTGCCACTCCTGGAGTTCAAGTAACCTGCCACTCCTGGAGTTGTACAGAACCTGCACTCCTGAGTTGTATAACCTGCCACTCCTGGAGTTGCTACAGTAACCTGCCACTCCTGGAGTTGCTACAGTAACTGCCACTCCTGAGTTGTACAGAACTGCCACTCCTGGAGTTCTACATAACCTGCCACTCCTGGAGTTCTCAGTAACTGCACTCCTGGAGTTGCTAAGTAACCTGCCACTCCTATGCTAGAACTGCCACTCCTGGAGTCTACGACTGCACTGGAGTTGTACAGTAACCTCCACTCCTGGAGTTGAATAACTCCACTGGATTGCTACAGTAACTGCCATCCTGGAGTTGCTATAGAACCGCCACTCCTGGAGTTGCTAGTAACCTCCACTCCTGAGTGCTACGTAACCTGCCACCTGAGTTGCTAAGTAACCTGCCACTCCTGGAGTTGCTATAACCTGCCACTCCTGGAGTTACAGAACCTGCCATCCTGAGTTGCTAGTAACCTGCCACTCCTGAGTTGCTACAGTACCTGCCACTCCTGAGTTGCACAGTAACCTGCCACTCCTAGTGCACAGAACTGACTCCTGGTTGCACAGTACCTCTCACTCATGGATTTCCTTACCATGCACCTATCTGTTACAGTAACCTGCACTCCTATTGCTAATAACTCTACCATCCTGATTGCTAACTAACCTCTCACTGGATTATCTAGAACTGCTACCCTGGAGTTGTCTTCCTGCCAATAACTGGATGTTGCTATAAGTAACCTGCCACTCCTGATGCAAGTACCTCCTCTTGATTGTAAACCTCCTCCTGTGAGTTCTCTAACGCACTCTCTGAGTGATATAATCCTGCACTCCTGGATTGTAAGTAACCTGCCATTCCTAGTTGCATGAAAACCTCATCCTTTGACAGAACTCATCTCCAGTTGCTATAACCGACTCTTCGATTGCAGTAATCACTGGAGTTTACTCCTGCCTCCTGCATGAAGGACCTCCTCCTTTGCATGAAGACTCTCTCCATGAGAGAACTCTCTCCTGATTGCAAGGACCTCCCTTGCATGAAGACTCCCTCCTTGCAGTGAAGGACTCTCTCCTGCATTGAAGACCTCTCCATTGCATGAAGACTCCTCTCCTGATGCTTGTAACCCACTGGAGCTTCTCCTCCACTCCTGAATGGACTCTCCTCCTTAGCATCGTACAGTGACTCTCCTTCCATGAAGGACTCTCTCCTTGCATGAAGGACTCTCTCCTTGCATGAAGGACTCTCTCCTTGCATGAAGGACTCTCTCCTTGCATGAAGGACTCTCTCCTTGCATGAAGGACTCTCTCCTTGCATGAAGGACTCTCTCCTTGCATGAAGGACTCTCTCCTTGCATGAAGGACTCTCTCCTTGCATGAAGGACTCTCTCCTTGCATGAAGGACTCTCTCCTTGCATGAAGGACTCTCTCCTTGCATGAAGGACTCTCTCCTTGCATGAAGGACTCTCTCCTTGCATGAAGGACTCTCTCCTTGCATGAAGGACTCTCTCCTTGATTGAAGGACTCTCTCCTTGCATGAAGGACTCTCTCCTTGCATGAAGGACTCTCTCCTTGCATGAAGGACTCTCTCCTTGCATGAAGGACTCTCTCCTTGCATGAAGGACTCTCTCCTTGCATGAAGGACTCTCTCCTTGCATGAAGGACTCTCTCCTTGCATGAAGGACTCTCTCCTTGCATGAAGGACTCTCTCCTTGCATGAAGGACTCTCTCCTTGCATGAAGGACTCTCTCCTTGCATGAAGGACTCTCTCCTTGCATGAAGGACTCTCTCCTTGCATGAAGGACTCTCTCCTTGCATGAAGGACTCTCTCCTTGCATGAAGGACTCTCTCCTTGCATGAAGGACTCTCTCCTTGCATGAAGGACTCTCTCCTTGCATGAAGGAGTCTCTCCTTGCATGAAGGACTCTCTCCTTGCATGAAGGACTCTCTCCTTGCATGAAGGACTCTCTCCTTGTATGATGAAGGACTCTCTCCTTGCATGAAGGACTCTCTCCTTGCATGAAGGACTCTCTCCTTGCATGAAGGACTCTCTCCTTGCATGAAGGACTCTCTCCTTGTATGATGAAGGACTCTCTCATGCACTCAGTACTGTACCAAAGTTCCTCATTCGCTTCATAACATTATGAAGTCTTTAAAAGTTATATTTTTCCTATTGCTTCCTCGATATTAGTCATTATTCAATGCAACTTTAATCACTTCGTTGTTTATATTATCCGTAACAGATTAGTTGAAAAATTGATACTAAACTGTCTTATTAAGCCATGGATGAGTTGTAAGTGCAGCTTATTTCCTAAGTTAATGATTTTGTCACCTTAAGGCATCTCAAGTTTTTCTCATGGTTACAATCTAAACTTGCTCTTGTTTTTTATTTAACTCTTTGCCAAGTGACGAGTACAAGATAAAGAGGAAGCAGCATCAATGTAATTTCCTCTTCAGCGTCATCTCTAGGGTCTGGACGCTGAGATCCCTGCTTGTCGTAGTCACATAATATAATTAGTTAAAGTTGCTTCCTCTCCTGTGCCCGTTATCTCCCATTTTCTCTTTCACGTCTTAAATAACCAGAGATTAGAAAGTTGCAAGACTGGTTCACCTGGTGGATGTGAGAGTGGGTGCATGTGGGCGGGTGTATGGATGTAAGAGTGGGGTGCATGTGGGCGGATGTGTGGATGTGAGAGTAGGTGCATGTGGGCGGATGTGTGGATGTGAGAGTAGGTGCATATGGCGGGGGTGCGAAGGTATTTCCTGAGGATATTTGGCAGCAGCTATTTATGGGGTGATTTTTTAAAAAATATTGCTTCGGGCTGCAGCCTACTGTATATACATGAGTTTGTGTTTGGGTTGGCGTGCCCCTGAAAAGTGTGAGGGAGGTATGGAGGCGGTGGCAGGTGGTGTACTGAGTTAACGGAACGTGGTTAGTGTAGCTCAGGAGGTTGTATTGGTAATGATGGCAAGAGTGCAAGCCATGGCTCCCCATCCCCCTTCCTCCTCCCGCACTTGCCGTCTTCTCACTGCGAAATGGGTCTCTCAGCCGCTGGCATTCCATGAAGTCCGTGGCTGCACATTTCGACCAGTCTTGGGCCCTTGCTGTTCCTCCCTATCTGCACAGTGTTGATCTTCCCTAAGCGAGTCAAGCGACTTTTCCTGGAGATGGTCCTTGACCCGGCCTTAACATGATGCACTATGGGCACTTAATTTTCTGAAGGTGCTTTCTCACCACATCAGAGAGGAGTGTGAACTGTCGAATCATGTTCTACATATATCTGTCCATCAAGGCTCGAACATCGCCTTCAGGTCTACTCCTTTTTAGCTGGATCCTGTAAACCACCTTTAAATTCTGGGTGCTCACTGGGGTATTCTGAACATCCAGGATGTTTTCTTCTGCTCGACTCTAGGACGCTTTTCCTGAAGTATCTCCACGAGGAGCTGGATTTGCACTGTTTATTTCAAGTCTTACGGCTCTATCTCGTGTGACCCAATTTTCCTTTCTCAAATTTCCTGTATCTATCAGATGCTGGTTGCCTTTCTGGACAGTGGTCTGAATGTCGAGTTCTCCTCCTGCACTCCTTAGATGTTATCAGTACTTCTGTACGGAGGTCTTTGTGATGATCTTCGAAGAGGACTTGTATTGTACCCAGCTGCCAAGTGAGTCTTTTGTGTTCACTGCAGAGCCTCATACCCGTCTTTGCTGCTCTTGCCTTGAGTTCCTGGCCACAGCGGGTTGCAGTTTATGACCTATTCAGATACCGATTGCTTTGCTTGTCAATGTGCAGTACACTTCAGGCCACCTTGTGGTCCAAATGGTTCAGGAATGGTTTGTCTGCATTCACGTCTGGTATAAGGACAAGAAATTCTGTTGGTGCCGGGCCATGTGGTCCTGGGTAACGAAAGGCTGATATTGAGGCGAAGGCTTCTAGGTTGTGTGTACTGTACAAGAGAATTCTGCCTCATAAAGACGTCATAGTTACATATATACAGGTATTTTCTTGGAAAGTAGTGACCAGACGATCCACAAACTGTTCAGGATTAGGTAATATGTGGCGGTCTGACCATCCTCTTACCACGGGAATGTTCGCAATGAGACTATTATCTGTAGATTAAAAAGTGGGTGAGCAAACCTCCCTCATGGTTACCTGTAAGACACTTGTGCAACAGCTGGGTGTCTTTATTGTTGTTCAACAATAAAGACACCCAACTATTGCACGTGTCTTAATTATCAACTTGTCAGTCTACCATTTCCATCATGGTTACGGATAATCCTGACCTTCGCCGTGCAACTTATGGTACATATTTAAGCTGCGTGTTCATGGCTTTCCTTCATAGGATACGACATGGTTTTTATAATGAAGGTTCATCTTGGTACCTCAGTGACATTT
Source organism: Cherax destructor (assembly GCA_009830355.1). NCBI lineage: Eukaryota > Metazoa > Arthropoda > Malacostraca > Decapoda > Parastacidae > Cherax > Cherax destructor. The sequence goes on from WNWK01000969.1 coordinate 80,239, forward strand.
TAGGGGAAAGTTTCAACGTGGATTTAGTCAAGGGAATTGTGAAGTAGTCACATTATTTTAACCTTTAATGAACGCTTATATTCACGGTTGTATTTACTGTTTTGGCTGTTTTACCGAGCGTGGAGTGAGTGTTATGCTTTGGTGATCTTATTTGTGTATGCTGGATTTTATTTTCTCTACAGAACAATGATCTTTCGAAAGCAGTGATCTTTATATTATATATTTGTTCTACCACCACCACCACCACTACCACCACCATCACCACCACGCACTACCACCACCACACACTACCACCACCATCACCACTACCACCACCACACCACTACGAACGACCACCACCACTACACACCACCACCACCACCTCCTTCCCAAAACCACCACAACTCGTAACATCCGCTACCCGACTCACTTGTATTATCATAAACGCTGCAGTTAAAGCAAGCGCTCATGAATACGCTAGCAGGCGCACGCGCGCAGTGCGCGCTAGTAGGTTATAATAGAGCACGTGCATTATAGGGTCAAAGTGAACATTTGTAGATAACACTTGTTGTTTCTGTGACCCACCACGACACTGTACAACCCACAACGACACTGTACAACCCACCACGACACTGTAAAACCCACCACGACACTGTACAACCCACCACGACACTGTACAACTCACCACGACACTGTACAACCCACCACGACACTGCACACCTCGATGGAACTAATGCAAGATTTAGTTCCACCTGCAACTATTTCTTCAAGAAGTGTACAGTGTGAGAGAGGGAGAGAGGAAAGCAGGGATCACTCGGTACCAATTTGAGTTCGTCTCCTGAGACAGTAAGACCAAAGTGTTAGTGGTCTGATATCGTAAGATGAAGGTGTTAGTGGTGTCCTTAGACCGTAAGATCAAGGTGTCAGTGGTGTCCTTAGACCGTAAGATCAAGGTGTCAGTGGTGTCCTTAGACCGTAAGATCAAGGTGTTAGTGGTGTCCTTAAACCGTAAGACCAAGGTGTTAGTAGTCCGAGACCAAGAGACCAAGGGACTGGTAGTCTCCTGAGACCGTAAAAACCACAATCTTTGTAATCGTCCAGTGATGTAAACTTAAGAACAAAACACAGTATTGTGTTTCATGTACCACACTGGTTACTCTTACCATGACAATTACCCCTCGTTATAACACTGGCGGCACACAACCCAAGATAACCATGCCACCTTGATGGTGTTCAGAGCACACCATCGTGGAAATGTTGTGTGGTCCACACGCATTATGGAAATTGCTTCCATGACCAACACCACTTAAAGTCAGAGATACCATGCTTAAATATATTTCTAAGTGGAAGTTACCTTGTTATGGTAGCCGCTAGTGAGTCTTAGGCTGGGAGTAAAGGTGTTAGGGTGGGTATTAGGTGTTATGGCAGGTATTGAAGGTGTGATGGAAAGTACTGAAGGTGTTATGGTAGGAATTATAGGTGTGTGGTATATATTGCAGGTGTTAGACTCGATGTTAGTGAAGGTTTATGATCCTGCTGACTAATAATAATAATAATAATAATAATAATAATAATAAATAATAATAATAATAATAATAATAATAATAATAATACAGTAGAGAATCCTTTATCCGAAGTTCCAAAATCCGTAATTTTTCGAGTTTTGACATGAGGCGCCACAAATGGATCATTCAGCGCAAGACGTGGTGGAGAAGCAGCAATTATTATTATTATTATTATTATTATTATTAATTACCGCATGTTTTGTGATCTGTGGTTTGAAGATATTGTTGAAAATGTTGAAAAGGCCTATGGGTAATAGTGAAAAGAAAAAGAGGAAGCCTTTATGTATATATCACAGAAAGTCAAGTTGTTGGGAAAACTTGACAGCGGTGTAAGTGTGAAACGTCTGAGTGAGGAGTCTGGTGTTGCAACAACCGCTGTCTACCACCTAAACATCTGACTGAGGAGTCTGGTGTTGCAACAACCGCTGTCTACCACCTAAACATCTGACTGAGGAGTCTGGTGTTGCAACAACCGCTGTCTACCACCTAAACATCTGACTGAGGAGTCTGGTGTTGCAACAACCGCTGTCTACCACCTAAAGAAACAGAAGGACAAATTGTTGAAGTTCTATGCTGAAAGTGATGAACAGACGTTAATGAAAAATATAAAAAAACATTGCATAGAGGTACAAAAGAGGATTTTGATCGTGTATTGAAGGAGTGGCGAACTGAACTGAATACTGAAGGTAAATGAATATTCAGCAGCTGGCTACAAAAAAAAAAAATAAGAAAAGGCACAGCATTAAATATTAAAGCTTCTGCTGATGCTGAAGCAGCAGATAAATTCACTGATGTGTTGACCAAGGTTGTTGCTGATGAAAATCTAACAGAACAAATGATGAGACATCGCTGTTGACCAAGAAGAACACTGACTACAGCTGAAGAGAGAGCTCCTGTAGGTGTCAAGGACGCCAAGGACAGATTAACTGTGCTGGGATATGCAAATACAGCAAAAGGCTCTGCGTCCTTGCTGCTTTAAAGGTGTAAATAACTTAGCAGTCCATTATTATGCTAACAAAAGGGCATGGATCACCAGGGACATCATTTATGATTGGTTACACAAATATATAAATAATCCAAAATCCGAAAAATCCGAAACATTTCCGGTCCCAAGTATTTTGGATAAAGGATTCTCAACTGAAATAATAATACTAACAACATAATTATAAATATAATAACATTTCAATGTTATTTCGTAAACACAAGGCACCTCGTCACTGGACGTTCATACATTGCATCAGGAATGCAACAATATGACCGGACGTGTGAAGAGAGATCACAGTAGTAAAAATGATTGGATAGAGAACAGAGCAGTAAACACAGAACCATTGAGTAAAGAGAGAGAGGAGCCAGGCTGACAGAAGGCGCGAGGCTAAACAGTTAATATGTAAACAAGAGTGCTCGTGTGGGTCATGCGACTTCCGACAGGCGTCCGTGATGTTGTGTGCTTCATAGAGTTGTACTTCGCGGAGCTGTTGGGCTTTGCACAGTTGTGTTCTTGCCTTGCCTTATGATCAGTCCTTATTCAGTCTTCCCAATCCACTAGAGGATCTTATAATCGCGTCTTTCCTCTTCCTCCAACTTTTAATAAGGTCGTTTGATTCAACCAATCTCTCATCATAGCTTAATCTTTCCAGCTCTTGAACTAGTCATGTTGGAAATCTCTGGACCTTCTCGAATTTATGAACCACCTGCATGCTGGTGCTGTCTACTCTAATTTTTCTGACGTATATATTCCTATAAATCCTCTTCAAGGTCTCTGAAAGCGGTTATAAGACATGTTAGCTTATATTATGTAGTCGATGTTATGCAGTTTGTGTGCTCCTGCGCTGATATATTTAGCGGACATGAAAATTTCTGCATGTAACGTGAAAATCGACGTGTGAGACTTTCTAGGTACTAGACTAGCAAGAGCCTTGCAAGGGCAGGGCTTAGACGGTTCGCAAGACGATATGTCTTGAGTACCACCTCCCAGATTGTGCTTTATTTCTTGTTTTTCTCTCTCAAAGTCTACCTTTCTTGAACCTCTCCCATTCATTTTTATACTCCTTAATTCCACGTCATTAGCAAATAAAAATATGTGGATTCAGTCCCTTCTGACATTTTATTATACATATTCTTTATAAATATAATATATATATATATATATATATATATATATATATATGTGTGTGTGTGTGTGTGTATATATAGGATGGGGGTCCACCTCTGGTGTAAATTGTGGGACCCATAGCCTCGGAAAAGTGGATAAAAAGGCTTCAAGGAAGAATATTAGGATTTCTTTCTGAAGCCATTTGAATATTCCACTTCCCCTACCACCCCATCTTTTCATTCTTTTTTACTAATAGAAATATTTTATTACATAATATGGTACAAAAGATTTAAGATACAGTGTTGATATAAAGATGGCATATACAGTACATGAGGTGTGAGAGATACATATCTAGTACATATTGTTACGTGTTTGTCACTGATAATGCGAAAATCTCATCCAGCTCCTCAGAGCTGGGGCGCGTGCCCAAAATACAGCATGCATTACCCCTCTGAACAGCAGCGCTGAGTCGCTGGATTAGAAAACTAGCTGCCCTGGGATCCCTAGTTACCTTTATTAGTCTTTTACCTAGCTCCTTAAGGAACTTAGATGCACTCTTTTCCCATGAGCCTATGGGAACAAACATATAATGATGGGCAAGTTCTCCTTATTTTCTAGACTTTTGGGACTCCCTGAAGATGGCAGCTGCCCCTCCTTCCTCCCTGGTGTATTGGAGATAGGTATCAGCCAAGGTTTATGCACATGTGTAGTCCCACACCACCTGCTTGCCGTCTGTCCAGGCTTGAAGGGTGATACCATCTGGACGCTTTTGGCTGCCATCAGATCTGCATAGTTGATGTGGCTCCCTTACTGCTGGGAAATCCGGCTGTCGTGAGGCTCCTCTTGATGATGTTATTAACCTCCTCATGTCTTTCAATCTTTCCCTCGGAATTAAAGGCACACAAGACCATGGTACCCGAATCGGTCTGTTGCTTCACTGCCACAAATACACCAGTGTTCGACGAGAATAGGGGCGGCAAGTCGAAGGGCAACACCAATTTGGATGGTCTGTGGGTCGAAGCGTGTGCCAAGGCTGGAGATGGGAACAGCCAACAGAAAGTCCCCTGCATGAGGAGCTCTCACTGCCAGGAAGCGGGCTCTATCCTTCCCTGACACACTCTGAAGCATTGTTGATATATATATATATATATATATATATATATATATATATATATATATATATATATATATATATATATATATAATATATAAAAATGTTGCAGTTTTATTACTGTAGTGTAAGCGCGCTACTAGCAAGACAGTGATGGAGTGAATGATAATGAACGTTTTTCTTTCTCGAGCCGCCCTGCCTTGGTGGGAAACAGCCGATGTGTTGATAAAAAAATAATATAAAATATGTGTGTGTGTGTGTGTGTACTCACCTATTTGTGCTCACCCATTTGTGGTTGCAGGGGTCAAGTCATAGCTCCTGGCCCTGCCTCTTCACTGATCGCTACTAGGTCCTCTTACTCCCTGCTCCATGAGCTTTATCAAACCTCGTCTAAAAACAATGTATGGTTCATTCCTCCACTACGTCACTTTCCAAACTATTCCACTTCCTGACAACTCTATGACTGTGTGTATGTGTTTGTATTATGCAAAAATAGCGAACAAGCGATACATCAAGCGTTGTCCACCCGAGTGACTGTTCCCGACTTGCTATCTTATTTGGAAAAAGAATTAGATGAGTTCTTCTTGCCTTTTGATAAAAAAATGCGATTATTGAGCTGATTAAGTTGTGTGTATTGCCCATACTGTTTAAGTTGTGTGTGGATTACCCATAGCCATTCCCTGCTGAAAGGCAGGGAATGTCTATTGGTAATCCATTGTCTCCCCACTGAGCAATCTGTATATGGAGTTTCTCGAGGCTAGGCTCTTAAAATATATCCTGGCCTGTAAAGCTAAATGGTTTCAGATGTGTGGATGACATTTTATGTCTTTGGCCAAATTATATGACCCTTTATACATCTTTACCGAGACTTAATGCTCTGTTCCCATCTATTAAATTCACCGTGGAGAAAGAAGTGGAATCTAAACTTCCATTCTTAGATGTGTTGATACAGTATATAGGAAGGCCACCAATGTGTGCTCATACATTCACTACTATTCCAGCCATGAGATAAATTAAAAGGAACTTGCCAAGTGTTCATCCCTGAATTCCTCGATGTTGAAATTAAGAAAATATTTGACATTGCCATGAAACTGCGGTTCCCTAAGTTAATTGAATCAGCATTGCTGGCAGCTAGAAAACTTATCATAGAACTGAGCCTAGGATAAAACCTTAGATCAAGAATGTGCTGGTTCTTCCATATATAATGAGAATTTACCTGTCTTGTCGAATGCCATTAAAAGATTTAATATATAAGTAGTTTTTAAGAATTCAAGGACTCTTAGAAGCATTCTAAGAAAGAATTATTCTCAACAGTGTGTTGCTGGTGTCTACAGAATTTGTGGTAATGGATGCAACTTATCCTACGTAGGACAGACTGGCAAACCTCTAGATGTTAAGATACCACAACAACGCTGTTCGATACGTATTGCACAGCAATCAAACGTAAATTTCAACCACATTAGTCTGCAATAACTCGGCAGATTGGTCGGAAGTACGAGTCACTGTCCCTTGTTCCTCTTGGCTTGAACAGAATAATGAAGAATTGACAATTATAAAATGTAGAATTGAGAATTATAAAACATGATAAACGTTCATTATACAATAACAGTGGTGGGTTGTTCAAGTCTGGCCGAATTTTTGATAAGAGCCATGTTAGGTTCATTAGGTTATTACTACAATATCAGTGCTTTTGGACTGGCTGTTTTCTAATGCTATAATCAGTCTTTCCAGCTATGGGTACTGGTATGCCTGGGGGCACTTCCTGCTTTCTGCCTCCCGCCTCTATTCCAGCAAAAGGCGCTTTCTGTGATCGTATTTGCTCGGAACAGAGAGACCAAGTGACGTTTACACGTCACATATATACCGACAAGAGACAAAAGATAACCTCTCATTTAGCATATTCGTACGTTGTGAATAAGCACAAACAAACCTCTTTCTAACTGCAAGCTCCTGATGTGTTGAGCGCAACACCCAAGACCTAGAACTATCATTCTACTCCCCCTTGGTTATTTTCCTATATATATATATATATATATATATATATATATATATATATATATATATATATATATATATATATATATGTTGTTATCAATAATAATTAAATGATTTAGCTTTGTAATTATAAATAATGACTATAAATAATTCACAGCTTACCAACAATTTAGAAATGAAAACTAGACAACGTTTCGATCCATCAGAACTGACTGAAACGTCTGTTTTCTTAACTTGTGAAGTGGCTGCGAGTTGTTAGAGATGCTACTTTTATTAGGCTATAGACATTAATTACCAATAAATTATATTAAAAAATGATTATTGATAATATGGATAAATCTAAAAAAATTAGTTGGGATTTGAAACGTGTTACTAATCCGTGAGAACTTAAAACATTGCTTTAGTTCTCATGTGAGAATGTCTGTTAATGACATGAATAATTTCGGGCTTTCAATATACTGTAATTATTTTCTTTACATGTCCTTTATCTTGAAGTTGTTAAATCATGTAAATATCTTCTAATTGTGCTACTACTGTCTTTACCACTACTATCTTTACTACTACTAATACTTTTAATGTTACTACTATAACTACTATTTGTTTAGTATGATTACTAATAATAGTATACTAATATTGCTACCACTACTAGTACTACCACTGTTATTATTAGTGCTCAGCGTAATGATTACATCTACGTACCACTGAGAGGACAAAATACACAATGATACATATACACTTGATGAGTTGTCTGTCCATATTTTCACGAGAACTTAAAAAAAAAAAACTTTCATTATCTGTCTCCAAGCACCACCTCAATATTGTGATAAAACAGGGATATATATATATTTTTTAATGTTATGAAATCTGATGTAGGTATAGTGATATTTTAAAGTAATATTTACTAATACATGTGGTTTTTAGGCAAGTGTGAAACCTAGCTCTGTTAGTGACAACAAATAGAACTCTACCTACGGTTCATATTGTGAAACCTAGCTCTGTTAGTGACAATAGAAGACTCTACCTACGGTTCATAGTGTGAAACTTAGCTCTGTTAGTGACAACAAATAGAAGACTCTACCTACGGTTCATATTGTGAAACCTAGCTCTGTTAGTGACAACAAATAGAACTCTACCTACGGTTCATATTGTGAAACCTAGCTCTGTTAGTGACAACAAATAGAAGACTCACCTACGGTTCATAGTAACAAATAGACGACCCCACTTCCTTGGTCAAGGACGTGATTGGTAATCTCATTTGAAATCACTGGCGTAGTAATACTGTCATGCTAGATCATACTGTATAATCATAGTATACAATTTTTGAAACCTTTGCGCAGTTGTGACTCGATATTCACTGAAATGTAAAAAAGTAGTTCATAATTTTGTATAACAATTCAGAGGCCTCGTGCTCAGTCACCTGAAATTGATGTCAGGTTGCAGGAGCAAGTAGCGGAAATGTGCAACAATCAAGACGACGTCATTACCTTCTGAGTCTTAATCTGACAATATCAAAGTGGGTCGAGGAGCTTTCTCCCAGGTCTAGGATGCCGCTGCACATGAACTTGCTAGAATGTGGCAATTATTAGATAGTTGAGTTCACTCGAGTGTAAATATCCAAGACTTGTCTCTTAATACAAATAAGAAATTGTTAAAAAAAAAAAAAGCGCTGTAATACAAGCGCTCTACAACTCACTTTCAATATTAATTGTGCGTAAATGATTCAGTTTTCTTCATTTCTATTGGAAATATACATTAAGGAACGATATAAAAAGTGGAATAATATATATATATATATATATATATATATATATATATATATATATATATATATATATATATATATACTATATAAATATATATACTATATATTATATACTATATATATATATATATGTCAATAACATCACTGCGACTAGCCAAGGACCACCAAATCCTATTTGGCGGTCCTGTGGGTTAGAGTGTCATGTGGATTTCGCTCACCATGAGGCGGGCCAAACAATATGGTTCAAATCCTTGGCTAGTCTCAGTGTACAATAATATATATATATATATATATATATATATATACACAAACACTGATCTTGGCCGAGGAGACTCGAACCTACGAACTCATGACAAGTACGCAGTGCTTGTCGACCGTACCACACTGGACCAGTGTGGTACGGTCGGCAAAGCACTGCGTACCTGTCATGAGGTTCGTAGGTTCGAGTCTCCGTCGGCCAGAGATCAGTGTTTGTGAATATTTCGCCTGCTCTTGCGAATTCCTAGCATATATATATATATATATATATATATATATATATATATATATATATATAAATTAGTTAGTAGGCATCCACACCACTGTATGTCCTCGGTAGCGAGTACAACATTCAGTGCTACTGGATGCGCTACTCTTAAGGATTGTGGTTCAGTGGTCTAGAGCGTCATGTTTTCGCTCATCATGAGGCGGGCCAAAGCATCATGGGTTCGACCCCTGGCTAGTGCAGTGTAGTTATTGATCAATACCACTCGTTCGTGGTTACAATATATATATATATATATATATATATATATATATATATATATTGCTGTGTGCAATACTAGATATGTTCATATGTAGAACAGGAAAAAGTGTTGACATCTCTGGGTTATCAGTAGCACATAATCTCTACTTAACTTCAGCAATCTCTGTATGTGCTTAAATTAACATTTCTTATTTAGGTGTGTTTTTGCAGGACATTATTTTTGTTGGGCATAATAGTTGTGGCTGCTGGAGGATTACACGCACCCGTGAAAATACACACTTAGTAGGCATATTCTACTGATACAAATTCCAGAGTATGTTTCATCTTTTAAAGTCGTAAAGGGGCGGACGAACCTAGAAGAATTTACTGTATATGTAATTTTAATCTCAGTACATTCCATTTGTGAAACTACAGCTCGGAAGATTTTACTAGTAAAATAATTTTGAAAATTCTTACGAGAGAAGAGAAGCACTATACCTTTTTACCCTCGGTTTTGGCGTCAATAGCTCGTGG
>WNWK01000969.1:95000-135000 GCA_009830355.1 Cherax destructor
TTTTGCGGTGTGAAGAGAGAACTTGTCTTTATACTTTCCAAACACTAGTTTTTCTCTCGCAGGACCAGAATTCTGTGATACAAGAGATGTATGAAGCTGACACGCAACACACGAGCATCCTCTTACTCATATAGTCGTCTCCTTGAAGAAAATATTCCAGAAGCATCAAAAAGAAAACTGTGTCTTTCCTCTGTTGATAAGAGCAAGAACCATCGGAAGTCACTAACGGCAAAACAGATATGTCTAGCACTCCTAGTTAGAAGTTATGAATGGTAAAAACTGTTAATATTGACGTCGACGGGAGGTGGGAAAGTGCAATATAGGAAAGACCTTGATTTTAGCCGAGATCTTTCTGTCAGTCCCCTTAAGGGAGGTTCCTTGATGCTGGTTCCTTGATGTAAGAAATTAGAGAAGTGCTCCAATTCGTTGAATCACGCCTGAATGTCTTTTATTCTCCCATGCACTGTATGAACCCTAAGGGTTTAGCACTCCCCCAAGAATTTAATAATATAAATCTACCTGTCAGTTGACTTCAAGAAATGCTCCTGAAACGCTAAAATCTGAATTTAGATGCCAAAGGTCAAGAGGTTAAAATTCTATAGGGCAAATTAGTTGTAAATTATTAGTTACTTTTTTTGTGATACCAGAAAACAGAGTAAAGATGAGTACGGGACCTCACAGTAAGATACCAACTGATGAGTTGTTGCAAACAGTGTAGACTAGAGGTCAGAGTGGAGGCTCCCTGCCTTACCTTGTTCCACCAGGGGCGAGGCTCCCTGCCTTACCTTGTTCCACCAGGGGCGAGGCTGCCCTGTTCACCAGGCGGGCTCTGCTTACCTTGTTCCACCAGGGGCGAGGCTCCCTGCCTTACCTTGTTCCACCAGGGGGGAGGCTCCCTGCCTTACCTTGTTCCACCAGGGGGACGAAGGCTCCTGCCTTACCTTGTTCCACCAGGGACGAGGCTCCTGCCCTACCTTGTTCCACCAGGGCGGGCTCCTGCTGAAGGGCTCCCTGCCTTACCTTGTTCCACCAGGGGCGAGGCCCCTGCTCTTACCTTGTTCCACCAGGGGCGAGGCTCCCTGCCTTACCTTGTTCCACCCAGGGGTCCCGGGGCTCCCTGCTTACCTTGTTCTCCCGCCACTGTGTTCCACGGGCGGGTGGGCTCCTGTCTTACCTTGTTCCACCAGGGGCGAGGCTCCCTGCCTTACCTTGTTCCACCAGGGGCGAGGCTCCCTGCCTTACCTTGTTCCACCAGGGGCGAGGCTCCCTGCCTTACCTTGTTCCACCAGGGGCGAGGCTCCCTGCCTTACCTTGTTCCACCAGGGGCGAGGCTCCCTGCCTTACCTTGTTCCACCAGGGGCGAGGCTCCCTGCCTTACCTTGTTCCACCAGGGGCGAGGCTCCCTGCCCCATCTTTGCTCATTAAGTCTTTCTAATAAAATATCTCGCGGTTAAAAGGTACAATACCGTGACTGGAACAATACACAAATAACCCGCAACACAGGAAACAGGAGCTTATGACGACGTTTCGGTCCAACTTGGATCATTCACAAGTCACTCTGTGACACTTGTGAATGATCCAAGTTGGACCGAAACGTCGTCATAAGATTTCTCTCTCCTGTGTTGTGGGTTATTTGTGTATTGTTCCAGTCACGGTATTGTGTCTTTTCTCTTGTTTATACATGCTTTTTTCATTTCATTTTTAGGTATCCCTTAGAGGGAACCCGGGATACCAGAGACCTCTTGCAGGAGACTGGGCTCCAGCTTCTGGGCCGGGGTCGGCCTCCAGCTGACACTCGCCTTGCAGTTCTACCGCACTGCAGTGATGTTTCGATCACTATGCTAATAACTCAGCCGTTTTAAACTGATCATTAGATCAGTGTGTTAACTCGTGACTTACGAAATAGTAATAACACGTTTGCAAACAAACCAGGGTACGGGTGGGGTTTGAACCCGTGACGAGAGAGTCATGAGTCAGGCCAGTGGTTTACGCACTGGCCTGAAGTTTTACGACTCACTTTCCATGGGTTAAAATCCCACCCGTACCGTAATTTGTTAACTCGTGTAGCAGGTCCGCTACAAGTATAGGCCCAAGCACTATTGTCTAACCTACCGCAATGTCCGCTATGATAAGTGATCAACCACTGAGAGGAATTCCCGCGATGGTCACTTGGAGCGGACCTTTTAAGGCATTGTAGAGTAAGTGTTTATCTCATCTGTCTCAACGGTACTCTTGACATCCTCGCCCCAGTCTCGCTGGCTTACCGGTCAATGTGTCACTAGACGATGAAACTGCAGCTCCGTAAATGAAAATAAATCTTCCACAGGCGTTTTAACAATGTACAGTACTTACTGCCACAGAGATAAACGAGGAGAGTGTTTTCAGAAGTTGAAAGCAAGTCTCACCGCTTCATTTACTTTCATGACGACTTACTGCGGCACTTCAGTGTAACTCACACATCTGGATTACTTATTAACGGTAAGCGAGCAGTAATTACCTGTTATTAGATTTCGCTAGACCGCAGAGATCCTGTTATGTACACAACAGTGATAGATTTCTCGTCACAACGGAAACATTGATGGCGCACGGATGAATAATCTGGATTCTGGAGATGGTATGATCTCCAAGTTTTCCCAGTAAATGTAATTAACACTTACTGTGTACGACTTTCCATTGCGTTGAGGTTCTCACAAGTGGCAATGAAGCGAACCACAACCCGGAGGTTCATCTCACAGTTTGCACTGCTACTCTCTTCTCAAATATTTTTGTTAAATTATTTGGTTTAAAAATCGTTTATAAAACCAAATACATATTAATTACAAAATATGTAGTAATATTCTCGACTGAACACGTCTATTTCACTCTGAGGGACTGATTACCTCACGCTCCTCATCTTCCACCGTTTCTCTGTAATGGACTGAAGAAAACACTGGCTGGAGAAACGTTTCCTGAATCAAGATACCCAAGTGTCTTATTTATCAGTAACAACTTAGTTGATCAGGATCAACCAGGAGGCCGGATCTGGGACCGGGTCGAGCGTTGATTCCCAAAAGCCTCCTTTAGGTTTCCAGGTATATAAGTGCTGAATGACCTTGCAGGTCACAGAACTTTGTAGGACAACAACTTTCTTCATTCCATCTATTAAGAATTCTTAGTATAGATGAAGGAAGTATCTTAAAAAGATCTGGATACTTTAAGCTTATAGTTATCCCATAGTGAACTTCCTGCACCCCAGCCTTTTGTTGAGGCTGGTCGTGCTCTACTGCCTACCACGCCTTTCTCTTTCCTGTGGAGTTCTTTCAGTTCCCAGTGGGGGGAGGGCAGGAGTGAAGGAGGGTCGGGAGTGAAAGATGGGGATCCAGGATGTTGGGAAGGAGGGGACGTGCCTGGGGTGAGGGATTCAGTTTACCAGTGTGGACTTCCTTTGTTATTGAAGTATTGTTGAAAGCATCGTAAACACACCACCGTGTTTTCTAGTCTCTCTCTTGTGTTATTTTAAACACGTTTCCCAAAAGGTGAACTTTCTATGTTTTTATAAGTTTAACTATCATAGGATTTCTCGCCCAAGATGACGACGCGGACGTTGGAGGTAAACACGAAACAATCTGTTCTATGACATGGGTGACGCGTCGAAAATTTCTTGATATCATAGAGTGAAAAAACTTAGGTTGCACTGGCAAAATAATTTCTCTTTTAGAATATTATATACCGAGATGTGCAGGAAGTCTGGCCGCTAAAGCTGCGTTTCTCTCAGCTGACTAGCAAACGAAAGATTGAGCCTTCACCACTGCTGGCGATGAATAACTCACACGGGTTTAGCGCTTCGTATAAACATAACTATATCGAGGTGTGTTCTTTTTTTTTTTTAGCCGTTCACGGGGTTAGTTTAATATCTTCATTACGCAACCCATACCCCCGTCACGTGAGGGGAAGTCAAGATGACAGAGGCACAGAATGGGTCAAGGGACTGGGCCTCAGTCTCTTGATAACTATGCAAATTACAGTAGTAGTGAATTATTTTCATGTTTATACCTGGTTACACTCGTATTATTTGTATGATTATTACATTCATGGGGGAAAGTGTTAAATCCGTGGGGGGTCATACAGCACCTAGGGGAATGGGAGGTATTCAGGCTTGATCCAAGGAAATGGAGAACAAATCCAAATCCTACAGTCGTAATGATGTATTTACGTAGCCATAATTCGGTCACAAAAAATACCTTGTATCTTATGTAGTTATGAATTATTTATATTCCTCATAACACTTTAACTTATTTCAACTCAGCAGTTCACGGAAGCCAGAGAATACAATAAATACAATTCTTGTATAAATGTTACCAACATTCATAACATTTAATTGCGAAAATGTGATCAATATTTTTTTTAAAGGAACACCAAAATTTATTTCAAAGTGCTAAATTTATTATTTATTTTGATATGGAGGGGAGTTCTAAACCTGTCGGGATTATACAGCGCCTCGGGAAAGGGAGGTATTCAGGTTCAGTCCAAGGAAGGGGAGCATAAGTTCAGTTTCATGAATCAAGGGTCCCTCGCCGTCATCAAGGCGCCTCTTCCTTGAGAGAGAGAGAGAGAGAGAGAGAGAGAGAGAGAGAGAGAGAGAGAGAGAGAGAGAGAGAGAGAGAGAGAGAGAGAGAGAGAGAAGAGAGAGAGAGAAAAGAAGAGAGAGAGAGAGAGAGAGAGAGAGAGAGAGAGAGAGAGAGAGAGAGAGAGAGAGAGAGAGAGAGGCGCGTATGCTGATGAAGAGCGTTTTAATCTAAGGAGTAGGAGCTGCCTCTCAAATATCTAATATCTGAATCTTTTCTATATATTTTAATGTTCGGCAACAGGACGATGTTAATAATATTAATGGAAATGAACACCTTAATCAGCGAAAAGTGAAGCCTTTAACAGAGACTAACATTTCTTACTGACGTATGTAACTGATTTGTTACAATATTCATTTTGAAGGTTAAGAGATGTTAGCGTGTCGCAATACATATATATGGCTAAGAACTGATGAAGCCTTTTCTTAAAGTTTCTTGGTAAAAGCTTTTCATGTCTCAGCTTTATTGCTCCTCAACCCAGTTCTGTTCATTTCACCTATATCTCTTTATTTGTTCCGTCTCAAACCGTACACAGATATTGTTTGCGTGTTGGTTCATAAACAGGTAGGGTACTTGTTGCTCATCACACTTGAACTCTCAAAAATTAAACCAGGGGAGACCGAGCCGCTGGTTAGGTGCTTCCTCGGCAGGAGGACCTGGTAGTGAACGATGCGGGATGATGCTGGTGTTGGTTTATTAGCCAGGGGGAAAAATCGCTTGACACGGGTCTTCTGTCGTAAAATGACATTAGTTTGAAGATTTTGCACCATTTATTTAAGCATGGTAAGTCGATGGTGGGGTTATTGTTGGCATCAAGACGAGGCCTGTGGTTAAGACATACATGTGTATACTCACTGATTTGTGTTTGCGCAGGTTGAGACTCTGCTCCTGGCGCCACCTCCTACACCATGTTGATCTACATCACTGACTTCTGGCCCCTTGGACTTTATCATATTTACTCGTGTATTGCAGAATATTTTTGTCTCTCCCTTACAATAATTTATTTTAATTTGTTTACTTAAAGAAAGGGAGAGAGACAGAGACAGACAGAGAGGGGAGGGAGGAAAAACTAGACAAAGCTTACAGAATAAGAGGCAGGCTGGTATACGCATTGACACCGGCTACGCGTCTCTGTCATCAGCCGTTAGTGTCGATCTCTAATAAGTAATGAACAACACGAGTGAACAAATAGCATGTTAGTCGTTCACACTTTGTGAGGTGATAACTGGAGCATACTCCCCAACCCTCCTACTTTCACATTACCTTCAACTTCCGCCAACAACAAGGCGGAGGGGTATAATACAAGGTCCGTCCGTCCGCCTACAACACTGCAACCTTAATGGCATAGGTAGTCACTGTGATGCGATTTTTACCATATTTCAAACCAAGCGTAATCGAAATTGAATAGTTAGTAGTGTCCTGTATACATCAACTTGTCGGTATTGCATTCCATCAATTCCACGAAGCTTGGAGAGGAGTTAAAAAAGATTAAAAGAAAACAATAATGGATAGGGTAGGAGAGGGGAAACGAAACTAAAATAATATGCTAATGGAGGGTAAATTTAAACAGCAGTAAAAAAAATAAACAAGACAGGCAGGAAACGATGATAGAAAAATGAACACTGGGACTAATGAGGAAACATCTATGATAATATCTGGAAGTAGCTGAGAGAGAGAAGATAGGAGAAGGAAAGTGATGAAGGACGTGTTGATGGAAGAGGGAGGGAGCTAGGAAGACAATGAAGGAGGAATTTTTTATTAGGATGGAGAGGATTGCGAGGGACAAGGTGAGAACACTGATAAAAAATATTTTGTGATGTATTAAGAATAGATAGATTGTTACGCAAGAACTAAGATGTACACAAATAAAAAAGCAATGGAGGGTGTTTCTGGAGTAAGATGGAATGGAGGTTGAGTCAGAGACAAAATCATGGAAACTGTGATTATTATTAACTTTTATTATTATTATTATTATTATTATTATTATTATTATTATTGAGGTTAAGTCAAAGACAAATTCATGGAAACTGTGATTAATAATAATAATAATTATTATTATTATTATTATTATTATTTATTATTAATAATTTCCATTGGAAAGCTTTAAAATCATAAATATACAGCCGCTGGGGAATGGGAGGAAGTTTGATTCGATCCAAGGAAGGGGAAGATTGCTACAATTCCTCGAATCAAAGGCCCTTCACCAGCACCAGCACCAGCACCAAACATAGAAAGAGTAATGGTACGGTGCAGCTCAGTAACCAGGACACAGTAGAACCACAGAGTGAGCACAGTAGAACCACAGTGAGCACAGTAGAACCACAGAGTGAGCACAGTAGAACCACAGTGAGCACAGTAGAGCCACAGAGTGAGCACAGTAGAACCAGAGTGAGCATAGCAGAGCCACATAGACGAGTACCTCCACTGTGCCTACCAGAGTCCCACCATGACCATCCATATACTATCTCCTGACACCAGATACCATGGTAGCCATCACACCCATACACACTGACAATTCTTTTCCTCGTGAAGAATTCACTGAGTATCCTACCAGACCACTCGATCATACCTGAACAGACCCTATGTAGTGTTGGGATATAGTTATGGTAGCTGTGTGCTACCATAGGGAGGTATGGTAGCTGTGTCACCATGATGAGGTATGGTAGCTGTGTGTTACTATGGCGAGGTATGATAGCTGTGTGTCACCATGATGAGGTATGGTAGATGTGTTACCATGCTGAGGTATGGCAGTTGTGTGTTACCATGATGAGGCATGGTAGTTGTGTGTCACCATGGTGAGGCATGGTAGTTGTATATCACCATGGTGAGGTATGGTAGTTGTGTCACCATGATGAGGCATTGTAGCTGTGTCACTATGGTGAGGTATGGTAGTTGTGACAATTACCATACCTCACCATGGTGACACAGCTACCAGGCCTCACCATGGTGACAAAACTACCATTGTGAGGTATGCTAGTTGTGTGTCACCATGGTGAGGCATGGTAGCTGTACATACTGATGGTGAGAAGTATCAGGTCACTCCACGCACTGATACCTTTCATAGTGGCTGGATTTAGTTTAGCGTGAGCCTGCAGACACAACACCAGTAATGTCACCTCTTTCTTAGGAAAGAGGTAGAGGAGGCGGAGAATAAGGAGGAGGAGGAGATGAGGGAAGGCTGATAAATGAGGTGCGTGAGCGAGCAGATTTAACGAACAAAATGAGCATAATATTTTTTCCCCAATAATTCATTAAAGATTATATAGTAGTATCAGAGAAACAAAGATAATTTTGTCAGATTCCAGTGCATGGCGGCTGGTCAGGTGAATCCTGAAACAGTCTGTGTCCCTGAGAGGCGCTGAGACTATCCTTTGAGGGACGCTCGGAAAACTTTCTTACTAAAATCACCGCTGGAGATAATGTCAACACTCTGTTAAACTATTGGTTCCAAGGAAGTTGAAATCATCAAGCAAGGAATAAAATCATCGTGAAGATCATTATGATATTGGGAAACGCTAAAACCGTATGAAACATACAACTCTTGGTGAACAGGAGGCAAAAAAAAATCATCCAAGGAGAGAGGAAGGGTATCACCAGTTTCATGCATTAAGAGCAATCACCAGCATCAAGACATGATTATTCAAGAGTCAATATACATTATAAATTAACTCCTTTGTACAATGATCATCTAGCAGCCATACAAATCCTAGACAGTGTCTAGAAAATCCTACTGCACATGACAGCCAGCAGAAGGAAAGACTAGTACTAACAGTCTTTCGTTGTTAACAATCTGCCTTGTTAGCAGCTCTTTTTGTAAGTTTAGCAGTTAAACAAATTACCAAATAACCGTAAGGAAACGAAGTAACTCATTTTTATCAAATTTTGCATTGGCATTAACAACAAATAAAAAATCTTTTACAAAAATATTGCGAAACTCGTCGGCAGAACCCACAGAACTGAGTTGTGTAGTTACCAGAGGAGAGACTATCCCCCAGGAACACACTTGTCATGCTGCATACTTGGAATTCAGTTCTATATATCAGGCAGACTCTGTAATTCAGTTCATGGGTTACCATTACTCCAGGCACCTGAGGAAAGATGGATCGACCCTCCAGCGCCCACAGTTCGGTTATTGAACGATATAAATCCATGTTCTCTCGTGACCTCAAGAATGATTTGTTATCGGTAATGGTGTTGTCTGAGGTGTAGTTGGTGTAGCTAAGGTGATGTAGCTAAGGTGATGTAGCTAAGGTGATGTAGCTAAGGTGATGTAGCTAAGGTGATGTAGCTAAGGTGATGGGCACAGTGTGTGTGTACACTAAGAGTTTAATACAATAGGATAAGGACTGAAGTATTCTTGAATGCCAGTGTACAGGTGAATTACAGCTTCCAGTGACCCCACTGCAGTCCATGAACCTAACAAGCTAACTATACTCTCTCTCTCTCTAGTCTATAAACGTTCTAACAACCCCACAATCAACCTTCACACGACAAAGGTTCTAACAACCCCAGAGTCAACCTTCTCATAACAAAGGTTCTAACAACCCCAGAGTCAACCTACACACAACAAAGGTTCTAACAACCCCAGAGTCAACCTTCACACAACAAAGGTTCTAACAACCCCAGAGTCAACCTTCTCACAACAAAGATTCTAACAACCCCAGAGTCAACCTACACACAACTAAGGTTCTAACAACTCCAGAGTCAACCTACACACAACAAAGGTTCTAACAACTCCAGAGTCAACCTTCACACAACAAAGGTTCTAACAACCCCAGAGTCAACCTTCTCACAACATGCGCTCAATTTAAGCATAAATCTAACTTCAAATAAAGAAATCTTTTCCCCTAACATCGGCGTTTGGCTCTTGATCTGGGGAACTAGAGCTAATTTCTTTCAGTGTGTCTTCAGAAAACATTGTTTTTTTTTTAATTATTTGCTTGATAAATTATAATGTTACTCAAATAAATGTAATAATATGCAAAGGTTAACCAGTGTTCGATGTATGAAAGTGAAATCCCGACGTTGAAATTTTAATTTGAGAGTCGCTATAGCGACGGCCTTCAAATATATATATATATATATATATATATATATATTTTTGACGTGGTGTTAAACGTCAATTTCTTAGTTTCTAATTTTTACTATAATATTTTTTTATTATTCGAGGTTAAAATCTTGTAGGTTGGATTGCGTAAAAGTTTCGAAAATCTTAAATACAAAAAAAAAAAAAAGGTATATTTATTTACAGATCTGCAGATTACAAGAACCTGGGAATGAATGACCCGAATAACCAGCTTGTTCCATTTTGTTTCTTCTTCTGGATCACACTGGTCAAAAAACAAATCGTCCGTTACACTTTGGCCAGCCAGCCCCCAGTCTAGCAAACTTTCCAACCCTTGATCACCCTGACGCCATCAAGCCATATATAGTAATTGTCTTTCTCTTGATCTCTCTCTCTCTCAGCCCCCCCTCCCCTCCCTCCATTAGTTTAATCCGCTTCTCCACTTTCTCCATTAACACTCGTGTGTTTATCTCACTCTCTCTGTCAATTAAGTTTCTTATACGGATAATGTCTTGAACTTAGAACAAATATAAAACAAGATAAACTTTCTAGATCGTTTTCGATGTCTTGTAGCCATCTTCTTAATCGTTAGAAAATATCGTTTTATGGTTTCGAATCTGTGTTATGTTTTAGAATGTCTGTCTGTCTGTCACCTGTTGGTCATTGTCTGCATATTTCTGTCATCATCAATCCATCTCTTCGTTGCTTGGGATTCCCTTGTAGAAATATCTAATTCTTTTGCATCTTTCTTTTTATCCTCCAGTTCTCGGGTTGTACCTTGAACACGGGTTTTCAGATTTACTTGAGACAATACTAACGTATGTTCATAACTCAAAGTTTCCTGGTTAAACCAAGCTGTGTAGCTCCCTGGCGGCTTTTTGTGGAGCTGTTTTTATAGCAGCATCCTTCACTGCACACCGCCTTCACATTATATAATTCATCCTTCGCTGCACACTGTCCACAGATTAAACCATTCTTCATTGCACACTGCCCTTCAAATTACCTCATTTTTCTTTGCACACTGCTTGCCCTTGGATTACATAGTGTCAGCTTGCAGCTGTCAGCCTGTGTCAAGTGGATTACATTTGCTTGTGAGAAAATACAGATGATGATGCTGGTCTGCAGACAGCGCGGCGTTTGATTAGAGCTGATCTGAGAAGGAATCAAAGACACTTTCTGCTAAGTAATGGCCTTAAGGATGAATCGTGCAGTCACTCTCACAAGCTACTGTATGACCTTTACGGGTTTAGCGCTTTCATATTAATGTAATGTAAGCGAGCAGCCAGAACATAAGAACATAAGAAAGAAGGAACACTGCAGCAGGCCTACTGGCCCATGCGAGGCAAGTCCAATTCTCTCACCGGCTTAAGCCAATGCCTTGACCTAGTCAGGTCAGTCACATTCACTTAAGGGAGGCGCACGGCATCTGACCTAGTAGCACAAGCTAGTCAGGTCCAACTCACACCCACCCACACCCTCTTATGTAGTTATCGAACCTATTTTTAAAACTAGACAACGTCTTAGCTTCTTTGACGGTACTCGGGAGTTTGTTCCACTCATCCACAACTCTATTATCAAACCAGTGCTTTCCTATATCCTTCCTGAATCTGATTTTTTCCAACTTGAAACCATTGCTGCGAGTCCTGTCTGTGCTAGATATTTTCAGCACGCTATTTACATCCCCTTTATTAATTCCTGTTTTCCATTTATACACCTCAATCATATCCTCCCTAATTCTACGTCTTTCTAGAGAGTGCAGATTCAGGGTCCTCAGTCTATCCTCATAGGAAAGATTTCTGATAAATGGGATCAACTTTGTCATCCTCCTTTGTACGTTTTCCAATGCATTTATATCCATTCTGTAATACGGTGACCAAAACTGTGCAGCATAATCTGCCATACCCTTCAGGGGATGTTCCTTGATGCTAATGAGGTGCTCTTGATACAGAATTGGACCCGACCACTTCTCTCCCTTGGATCGAACCTGATTACTTCCCAAAGTGCTGTATGACCCCTAGGAGTTTAGCGTTTACCTTCAAGAATGTACTGTAATACTATACCACAAGACGGGCAGCCATCTAGGGTCGTATCCTGGCTGTAGTCTCCTCAAACACATCACTACATTAATAATCACGCCTCAATTGACTCTTATCTGCAACTTAGAATCTGGAGAAGTCAAGTCAACTGACCCAATGAAATGTGGGTCATACAGGTGACTCCAGCTTCCCTCCTCCACCCAGCAGACATTTCAGAATGATAAACAGTCACCAGCAGACGTGCTAGCACAGTAACAGAGGCAGGCACAGTGAGGCAACGGCAAGTACAGGCGCACACACACACATGAGAACTACAAAGGGATCTGGACAGGCTGCAAGCCTGGTCCAGCCATTGGCTCCTGGAGTTCAACCCCACCAAGTGCAAAATCATGAAGATTGGGGAAGGGCAAAGAAGACCGCAGACGGAGTACAGTCTAGGGGGCCAGAGACTACAAACCTCAATCAAGGAAAAAGATCTTGGGGTGAGTATAACACCAGGCACATCTCCTGAGGCGCACATCAACCAAATAACTGCTGCAGCATACGGGCGCCTAGCAAACCTAAGAACAGCATTCCGACATCTTAATAAAGAATCGTTCAGGACCCTGTACACTGTGTACGTCAGGCCCATACTAGAGTATGCAGCACCAGTTTGGAACCCACATCTAGCCAAACACGTAAAGAAGCTAGAGAAAGTGCAAAGGTTTGCAACAAGACTAGTCCCGGAGCTAAGGGGTATGTCCTACGAGGAGAGGTTAAGGGAAATCGACCTGACGACACTGGAGGACAGGAGAGATAGGGGGGACATGATAACTACATATAAGATACTGAGAGGAATTGACAAGGTTGACAAAGACAGAATGTTCCAGAGATGGGACACAGCAACAAGGGGACACAGTTGGAAGTTGAAGACTCAGATGAATCACAGGGATGTTAGGAAGTATTTCTTCAGTCACAGAGTAGTCGGGAAGTGGAATAGTTTGGGAAGCGATGTAGTGGAGGCAGGTTCCATACATAGCTTTAAGAAGAGGTATGATAAAGCTCATGGCGCAGGGAGAGTGACCCAGTAGCGGCCAGTGAAGAGGCGGGGCCAGGAGCTATGACTCGACCCCTGCAACCACAACTAGTGAGTACAACTAGGTGAGTACAAGAAACATACAGAGAGCGCACACACACACACACATGAGAACACAAGAAACATACAGAGAGCGCACACACACACACACATGAGAACACAAGAAACATACAGAGAGCGCACACACACACATGAGAACACAAGAAACATACAGAGAGCGCACACACACACACACATGAGAACACAAGAAACATACAGAGAGCGCACACACACACACACATGAGAACACAAGAAACATACAGAGAGCACACACACACACACACATGAGAACACAAGAAACATACAGAGACGCACACACACACACACATGAGAACACAAGAAACATACAGAGACGCACACACACACACACATGAGAACACAAGAAACATACAGAGAGCACACACACACACATGAGAACACAAGAAACATACAGAGAGCGCACACACACACATGAGAACACAAGAAACATACAGAGAGCACACACACACACATGAGAACACAAGAAACATACAGAGAGCACACACACACATGAGAACACAAGAAACATACAAGAGCACACACACACACATGAGAACACAAGAAACATACAGAGAGCGCACACACACACATGAGAACACAAGAAACATACAGAGAGCGCACACACACACATGAGAACACAAGAAACATACAGAGAGCACATACACACACATGAGAACACAAGAAACATACAGAGAGCGCACACACACACATGAGAACACAAGAAACATACAGAGAGCACACACACACACATGAGAACACAAGAAACATACAGAGAGCGCACACACACACATGAGAACACAAGAAACATACAGAGAACGCACACAGGGAAAACGTTGTATTTTCCACTGAACCACAGAAGCAAATATCACCATCAAAGTGAATACTGAAATATCAAGTATAATTTTCACTCACCAAATGATTAAAAAATTTATAATGTGATAGATTATTGTTGTTGCAGCATCCTGACAACACTTGCCACCGGTAAAGCAGTCTGATATACATCATGTTGGTTGTTTTGTAGCTAATTAAGACACTAGTGTGCTCAGAAATGACTACAACATGGGCAAGGTGTAACAGTAGATGGTGACGTAGTACCAACGAGTTGTAGACGACTCACGAAAACAGTAGTTAGAACTTTACTCAGTGTTTCACTTGTATACACAACAGACTTTCTTAAGCCAATAGAATATGGCGGGGGGACGGAAATATAGGCAGGAGCGGGAAGTGAGGTGCGAGGGGAGGTGAGGTACGAGAAGTGAGGTGCGAGGAGAGGTGAGGTGCGAGAAGTGAGGTGCGAGGAGAGGTGAGGTGCGAGAAGTGAGGTGCGAGGAGAGGTGAGGTGCGAGAAGTGAGGTGCGAGGAGAGGTGAGGTGCGAGAAGTGAGGTGCGAGGAGAGGTGAGGTGCGAGAAGTGAGGTGCGAGGAGAGGTGAGGTGCGAGAAGTGAGGTGCGAGGAGAGGTGAGGTGCGAGAAGTGAGGTGCGAGGAAAGAGATGTTCTTGACAGATTGGTTTTAGGGATAAGCTTTCTTCGCCTTCCGTATTGCTGAAGGTTTGGCCATTTATAGTAGTGTGCCGAGTATGCATTGTGAAGATGATCAGTCTTTCAACCCTAATTATAATTAAACCAGCAGCTTCTTTTCTGGGATGTTGCCACTACGCTCACAGTATCAACACGTGAGCAACCATCATTGCCTTTCCCACGAATACGGGTCTATGAAACAAACCACTGTGTGTGTAACCCCACTACTCATTCTCCACTCTTAGATTTCTCTACCCCTATATTCCCATTCTTCTCGTTGCTTGTCTTCCCTGTGACTATAACAGTACGGTTCACCTGATACACCGTGTTCGTTCTCTGTTCACTGATTCATCTGGAACCTGATTATTGATGAGATTGATTCATCTGGAACCTGATTATTGATGAGATTAATTAATCGGGAACATGATTATTGATGAGATTGATTCATGTGGAACCTGATTATTGATGAGATTAATTCATCTGGAACCTGATTGTTGATGAGACTGATTCATCTGGAACCTGATTATTGATGAGATTGATTCAGCCTTTGTCTAATAAGCAGGTAAGGAAAGTTGTGTATTGATGAACGTCTCAGCTTTGCGTTACTGAGCAAGGAAAATGAAGGTGCATATTAATGAACGCACACTGGTGCTGAAGCAGCAGCCTGCTCACCACCACTCTCGAAACCTGCTGGGGTGGAACAGTGCTGAGTTGCAGTGGTGGTGGTGGCGGTTGTCAGTTGTGGTGGTTGTCAGTGGTGGTGGTTGTCAGTGGCAAATATGTGAGAGATGACTCATTACTAAGTGGTGGAGGCAATGAAGAGTAATGTGTTGAATCATGAAGATGAACACGATCTCTCTCTCTTTACACAAGGTTCTACAAGGATAGATTTAAGGTTCCTAACTTTACTTACAAGCTAAGAGCTGTTACCTACATCAGTTCATTTGAAAACCTTTATATTGCTACGAGATATACAACTAAGGAACAGGATGAAGTTGGAGCCATCTGGGGGCCAGCGATTTCATTCAGCCAACTGACTTTATCTCTCTCTCTCTTTCTCTCTCTAATGCACGCACGCGCGTCTCTTCCAGGAGATGTTTAGCTAGCAGTGTTAGGAAAGTTGTCAATAGTCCTGGCGTCCAGAACGTTTCCAGCGTCACATTAGAATTGTCACTTTGTCTATTCACAAAACAACCAGATAATATTCTCACTTTCCTTCTCTTCTTTTCCTCCTTACTCCTCCTGTTCTCCACTTTCATTCTTTTCTTTTCCTTCCCTCTCTCTTCCCTTCCCCCTCCACTCTCTCTCTCTCCTCTCTTCCTTTTCTCATTCGTTTTTTCCTCCCTTATCTTTTTCTCCTCTCTCTTCCCTCCCCCTCCTTTTCCACTCTCCCTCTAGTCTCCCTTCCTCTTCCATCACCTGCCACGCACACAAGACAAATTCACCAATAAATACAAATATTTTCCAACGCACAATACGAGGATAACCCGAACGTAGAAGACTGAAACTCCTGACTACATTTCCGTCCAACGTGGTCATAACGTCGAGTGTCGTAAGTGCGGGTCATGTGTTTACTGGTCCAGCCACAGCATTGCGACTTTTTATTCTTTATTTACCCAGATGAGAGCGTGGAGCCTTGACGACCTCACCGATCACCTTAAGAGACAGAGCATGTACAACTGCTGTTGTACATGTACAGCAGTTGAAAGGTTTCGCCTACACAACAGGCTTCTTCAGTCCAATATAGAGGCAGCGGGTGTAGTAGTGACGTGAGGATGACGTAATCAGTCCATCAACCTTGGAGAAATAGTATTTGAGGTGGTCAGTCCCTCAGGCTGGAGAAGAGTTTAGCTCCGTGATCTGAAACGATATCGGTAAAAGGACACAAGTGCAACTAATGTGACTTTATTGTGGCAACGTTTCGCTCTCCAGGTTGACAAAAGCTCCTGGAGAGCGAAACGTTGCCACAATAAAACGTCACATTAGTTGCACTTGTGTCCTTTTACCTAACATATTGTCCGTAATTCTACCAACATTAATGAAACGGTATCGTTCCAGACCATGGAACGATACCCGCTGCCTCGGTATCTGACTGAAGAAGCCTACTGTGTAGGCAAAACATTTCAACAATAAAGAGACCCAACTGTTGGACATGTCTTACTCGAGACACACAGTGCCTTCCTACCCTGAAGTGATGCCTTACTTCGTGCCAGGGTCATGCTCTCTCGACACCGGTACTCCCTCCCATTGTGTGGGAGGGAGGAGAGAAAGGAAAAGAGAGAGAGAGAGCAGGATTTCGAAGAAATCTGTGTCACTGGGGGGGGGGGGTTAAACTCCCCAGGGTCTTCACACTCTTCCCTAAAAATTTTCTCACGTCCTTGAATAATATATATTTTTTTGGTGTATTTTTGTCAATTTTTCCCCCCGACTTGACGCACCAGCGGGCAAGATGGATGTGTGTGCGTGTGCCAGCTTTTACTTTACGGAGATTTCCCAGATTCGTTCTTTGTGAGCGAGTGGTGTAGTGCAGCGCGATGTCTCGCCCAGTGTGGAGTCCGTGTGTGACGAGTGTGTCAGTGGCTTTCTCCTCTCTTTCACTGCATCAAATATCTTTCCACAGAATCTTGACTCTTTAGCTGAACTATTTATCTTTCAATGCCAATAGTTTTTTTTTTTATATTTGTTGCCAGTAGAGTCGCAGATGATTGCAACAACCCTCTAAGTAGATTCATTAAAGCTAATACCTTGAGTAGCTATCAGAATAGCTTAGACAAATGTGAGATTAGAACCTGCGTGAGCGTTCCTCTGCTCTTGTGTTTATGACACCCGCGAGGCCAGAAGTGTGCGGAATACTAAGGGTAATAGTGACAGTAACAAAAATTAAGCGATTTAAACTCACACTTCGACGTTTTGAGTAACATTATGAGTGTTCCCTATCACAGAGCATCTGGCAAGGAGAAGACGAAAGTAGATAACAGTAACGTAAACACGATCAAACTGCTGGATACAAACACGAACAAATGTGGAAACTGAAAAAAAAATTCCGAATATCGAAAGAGACGATACTGCTATAGAAAGAAACCAGAAGAAATACTAAGAAAGGTATACCTGGAGTATACCTGGAGAGGGTTCCAGGGGTCAACGCCCCTGCTGCCCGGTCTGTGACCAGGCTTCATGTTGGATCAGAGCCTGATCAACCAGGCTGTTACTGCTGGCCGCACGCAGTCCAACGTACGAACGAGTCTGAAATTACCCACATTATCACAGCTAACAGAGTAAACACGAATATACTTTCATATGTACAATTCTGCAATTTCAACTCTGTAAATGACCTGAGTAAGCTCTTTATCCTCGTATTAAAATTGATTCCAATCTTATTTTCCCAGGCCCTGTGTGGTCCTCAAGAATTAACGGCTTTCCCATCACTTTATTAATAAATAATAATAAACGAATCGTCTCAAGACTCAACAAATGTTCTCACATGTGTTGCAAGAGTTCATGGATTGCAAGAACACATGGGTTGCAAGACCCCATAAGTTGCAAAAGCCCATGGGTTGCAAAGGCCCATCAGTTGCAAGAGCCCATGGGCTGCAAGAGCCCATGGATTGCAAGAGCCCATGGGTCGCAAGAGCCCATAGGTTTCAAGAGCCAATGGATTGCAAAAGCCCATGGGTTGAAAGAGCCCATATATTACAAGAGCCTATGGATTGCAAGAGCCCATGGATTGCAAGAGCCCATGGATTGCAAGAGCCCATGGATTGCAAGAGCCCATGGATTGCAAGAGCCCATGGATTGCAAGAGCCCATGGGTTGCAAGAGCCCATGAGTTACAAGAGACCATGGATTGCAAGAGCCCATGAGTTACAAGAGCCCATGGGCTGCAGGAGCCCATGAGTTACAAGAGACCATGGATTGCAAGACCCCATGAGTTACAAGAGACCATGGGTTGCAAGAGCCCATGAGTTACAAGAGCCCATGGGCTGCAGGAGCCCATGAGTTACAAGAGACCATGGATTGCAAGACCCCATGAGTTACAAGAGACCATGGATTGCAAGACCCCATGAGTTACAAGAGACCATGGGTTGCAAGAGCCCATGAGTTACAAGAGCCCATGGGCTGCAGGAGCCCATGAGTTACAAGAACCCATGGGCTGCAGGAGCCCATGAGTTACAAGAGACCATGGATTGCAAGACCCCATGAGTTACAAGAGACCATGGGTTGCAAGAGCCCATGAGTTACAAAAACCCATGGGCTGCAGGAGCCCATGAGTTACAAGAGCCCATGGGCTGCAGGAGCCCATGAGTTACAAGAACCCATGGGCTGCAGGAGCCCATGAGTTACAAGAGACCATGGATTGCAAGACCCCATGAGTTACAAGAGACCATGGATTGGAAGAGCCCATGAGTTACAAGAGACCATGGGCTGCAGGAGCTCATGGGTTGCAGGAGCTGATGAGACGAATCACACTGACTCCAACAGAAGACCATCAGTAACATGATCTGCTCTGCCTTAGTAACGCCAGTCAGGACTCGTGTCTTACACTGGATGCTCACGCTGGACCTACACATGCCGAGTGTGCACGTACTGGATATACACACACTGGATGAACGCACACGGCATGCACACATACTAGATGTACAAACAATATACATTCATTGGATGCATACACAATGGATGTACACACATTGTATGGACACACTGGATGTACACACATTGTATGAACACACTGGATGTACACATTGTATGAACACACTGGATGTACACACATTGTATGAACACACTGGATGTACACACATTGTATGAACACACTGGATGTACACACATTGTATGAACACACTGGATGTACACACATTGTATGGACACACTGGATGTACACACATTGTATGGACACACTGGATGTACACACATTGTATGAACACACTGGATGTACACACATTGTATGGACACACTGGATGTACACACATTGTATGAACACACTGGATGTACACATTGTATGAACACACTGGATGTACACACATTGTATGAACACACTGGATGTACACATTGTATGAACACACTGGATGTACACACATTGTATGAACACACTGGATGTACACACATTATATGGACACACTGGATGTACACACATTGTATGAACACACTGGATGTACACATTGTATGAACACACTGGATGTACACACATTGTATGAACACACTGGATGTACACACATTGTATGAACACACTGGATGTACACACATTGTATGGACACACTGGATGTACACACATTGTATGAACACACTGGATGTACACACATTGTATGAACACACTGGATGTACACACATTGTCTGAACACACTGGATGTACACACATTGTATGGACACACTTGATGTACACACATTGTATGAACACACTGGATGTACACACATTGTATGAACACACTGGATGTACACACATTGTATGAACACACTGGATGTACACACATTGTATTGACACACTGGATGTACACACATTGTATTGACACACTGGATGTACACACATTGTATTGACACACTGGATGTACACACATTGTATGGACACACTGGATGTACACACATTGTATTGACACACTGGATGTACACACATTGTATGAACACACTGGATGTACACACATTGTATTGATACTGGATGTACACACATTGTATGAACACACTGGATGTACACACATTGTATGGACACACTGGATGTACACACATTGTATGAACACACTGGATGTACACACATTGTATTGACACACTGGATGTACACATTGTATGAACACACTGGATGTACACACATTGTATGAACAAACTGGATTGACTGTATGCACACTGAATGTACACATAGGGGATGTATATACGTTGGATGCACACACACAGGATGTATTCACATGGTGCACACAGGATGTACACTAGCTGTACATTCACGATGTATATACACTCCGGAGACTGTTAGGACCTATTATTTTTCTTCACTAAAAATATCAAATATCATGGTAACGGTGTGAGGGGCCCCGTCAAAGACCACACTGTACCATGGTAACGGTGTGAGGGGCCCCGTCAAAGACCACATTGTAATGGCGTCAGGGGCCCCGTCAAAGACCACAGTGTATCATGGTAATGGTGTGAGGGGCCCTGTCAAAGACCACATCATAATAGCGTGAGGAGCCCCGTCAAAGACCACAGTGTAATGGCGTGAGGGGCCCCGTCAAACACCACATAATGTCATGGAAATTTCGTGAGGGCGCCTTCAATAAGCACATTGTATCATGGTAGGGAACGTGAAGTGTATGTGCTGATTACCGCCTCAACCTCCTATCTCCACCCGCACCCGCCAGCTATACTTAAACAGGTAAAATTACTCCCTGAGAATATATGCCACACTCTGCTCTCCCTATGTTAAGAATAAGCGCTGCTAAGTTGCCCTTCGGCAGCGATGCTGAATATATTTTATGGTACTTTTATAAAACTGTTTTGAAATGACTTTATTTTTTATTTATGTGAGGCTCTTGTGCGACGAGCGGTGGAGGCTCGATCCTTCGTCAGCTAATAGCGAGACAGACTGTGATGAACAAATATATCAAGCCAGGTGACGTATAAGTATACACGCACACACACGCAGACACACATACACACTCTCACATACACTACCACCCACACACACACACACACAACTAACACACACACACACACACACACACACAGACACACTCACATACACACACAAACACACACATACACACAACACAAGCACACACAACACACTCGCTCACACACCCACACACACTCACATACACAAACACACACACACACTCGACCCCTGCAACCACAAATAGGTGAGTACACACATACACAAACATCGTCAACCTTTCAAAATACTTGAAATTTGGCCAGAGGAGGAAAGTAGGTGACTGTGAAGTGCAAGTATGAAGATGATGGTTGTAAGAAGACTGATGAAGATGGTAGTTGTAAGAAGACTGATGAAGATGGTAGTTGTAAGAAGACTGAGGAAGATGATGGTTGTAAGAAGACTGAAGAAGATGGTGGTTGTAAGAAGACTGATGAAGATGATGGTTGTAAACTACAGCCTTTGTATCATACCTATTGAAATGTGTTTCAGCAACTTAGAGATCTAATGTTCCCACCGGAATGATGAACACAATGTGTGAACATTTTTATTGTAGCAAAATTATCTACAATTATTAGGTCAACTCAGGAAACAGAAAGGACTCGAACCCACGGCAAACCAGGTCTAAAATGAGCAAACCATTGCTCTAACCTCTACCTACGTGACTAAAACCTGACGATTTCGACCGGACCCTAAGAAACTCTTAAGAATATTAGTCACGAATATCATGATTAAGTTTTAAGAGACTTGTTGAAAGCGTCTTCAATGTATACATAAGTTTCTGTGTAAAGTTGTGACCCTCAGTGTTAACACTAGACTTTGTACAGCTGCAAAACATTACGATTTGTAAACGGTATTTAGAAGGAGCGTCAAGAAATTTTCTGATGTTCGGACCTGAATGGAAAGGTGTTATGAGATGATTAACACATATTCAACGAATCTTTGATAGGTCATGAATAAAATGCATAGATCATTGTACTTAGGACAATCACCAAACAAATACATTGTCTTGTCGATCATTATTGCATATCTGATAACTCAACATCGGTGAATATGCAAACTCAGCAGCCAGATTTTTTTGCATGCACTTTCCCGTCATCTGAGGCGCCACTCATCCTCTTCCTCTCTTGCTCCCCCTCTCATCCCTCTCTTCCTCCTCCTCCCTGCTAGAAAAACTTCACCTGCCGGACAAAACATAAAGCTCGTCATTCTCGTGGCTTGACTCGGGTACAGTTTCTCTGAGCTTCGGGCATTACAAGAGTCATCTCGAGAGTGGAAAAAGCAACGAGGAGAGAAGAGGATGCGAAACCGATACTTTCTCCCTGCCCACCCTGAAGCCTGCTTCCTCACGTGTAAAGTTTCCTGTAGGGGCTGAGGGTGGGGGAGAGGTGGGAGGCGTTGAACACTGGTGGGGGTGAAAGCGCCACCATCCTCACGAAACACTGCCTGCAGGTTTCAATTAAAAAAAAAGTGTTGGGCTTCTAAGCAACAGAAAAAGGAGCTGGACTAACAAAGGGAAAGTAAACCAGCAGTGCAAACCTGTGACGCTGGCAGGTGATTCCCCTCAAGGGAGGTTCTTTGATGCTGGTGACGGGCTATTGATCTAAGGAAGTGAACCTCTGCTCCCCTTCCTTGGACTGAACCTAAATGCCTTCCATTCCCCCAGCGCTGTATGAACTCTACAGGTTTAGCGCTCCCCCCATAAATGTAATAAGTGGAGGTGGTAGCACAGCATCAGCAAACCTTAACACCTCCAGGTGTTGTTACAACACTACCACCGTGGTAGTTTTATACAATTAAATTACTAACGAGAACGACTTTCGTCTCACTCGGGTTCAGTTATCGACCCTTGCGATGACTGGGAGTTTTCTCCAATATTTAGGTAATTTATCAAACTTTAAACTGCGTCATTTCTATAATAGTATTTATAGGTCAAATTACTAGCCAAACTAACCATCTCAACCTTGTAGGTATAAAAACCGGCATAATTGTTCTTGAACTTGAGAATAAAGTTTTCGAATGATCGGTGCCGATGGCCCTATGAAATATGAGGTAAATTAAAATATAAGAAAAAAGAGGCGGTTAAGAGTCTGTTTAAGCAATGTCTGTCAATTAATGTAAAATGGAAAAATACACGGGAGTATACTCTGCTTGAGTATTGTGTGTGGTATTTGAAAGTTGTAGGGAGGAGGCGGCCGCTCGAATATTATGCAGAGAATAAGGTGTGAAGAAATTCGAAGGCGTTGTGGCGACATGAAAGGGAATGTTGAGATTGTCTGGTAAATTTAGAAAGATTGGAGCAAGATCAATTTAAGGTGTATACATCTTGGATGAATGGAAGGGCATAGGAGACATCTGATGTATGATTATGAGGATAGTAATGGAAGACAGAATGAGCTTCAAAAGGGAAGGTATCATGCGGACCAAGTGTTCACCTTGAAGAGCATAAGTGAGTAGAATTTTGATAAATGGAAGAAGCTGATTGTTGCACTCATAACTTTGGGTATTGTACAATCACGTAGAAAAAATGCGATGCGTTAGAAAATAAACCTAACTAAAGAATAAATAAAACCTAACTAAAGAATAAATATAACCTAACTAAAGAATAAATATAACCTAACTAAAGAATAAACAAAAAAGGTATATGATGTTAATCATAAAACAGCTCAGAATTTATTCTAACATAAGCAAGAGTAAGAAAGGCAAGTTTCTGATCAGAAAGGTCGACTTCTGAGAAAAGTTTATAGAGAACATCAAAATAATTTCTGCTCAACTCCTAGTTCAAATGTCTACACAGAAAAGCTACCAGGAGCTTCACAGTAGTGCTTGTTATCTCTCCCTAATCTTCATATATTATGTGTAAGTAATCCTGGCAATACACCCTAAACAAAAATGTCTAGTCTGACTTCAGTGAGTATGAATTCCATATTCTGTAGTGAATGAGGTATGACGAAATTTCACGGTGGAATGGATTAAAGGGTAGAATTCAAACTTCAGAAAATAGGTTATATGGGGTGGTTGGTTATTAGAAATGGAGATGATAAGGTAAAAAAAAAAGAGGATATATCATTCTGGGTTGGATAGTAGTTTGTGTGGGGAAAGTCTGAGGAATAGTTTAGAAAGTGTTGAGAGGAATTGACGTGGTAGAGGCTTAAACATACAGGAGACGTGTGGTTGAGACAATTGGTCTGAAGGTTGTAACTGGCAATTAATGTGAGCAAAGTTATATCTGTGAAGGAATGTTACTTTGGTTGGAACCTCAATACCTTATAAGAATTTAAACCTCTAGCTGTGCACTAGTCACTCTAAGGCTGCGTTCAGAAACGCAAAGATTTGAGCACCAGGTATTATAGAGTGCCAGGATAACGGTATGAACAGCTTGCACTGGGTGCCACATTTCAGCCACTAAAAGTCACCAGGATAGCGGTACATACAAAGTGCACTGGGTGACACGTACATCACTTGTTACTGGTTGATTGGCAACGTTTACCTGTCAGTATGTGTAGGTAGGTCATTAGGTGATTATCAATGTTTATCTGTCAACAGAAGCCGGTCATTAGCTGACAGTCATTGTTTGCGTACCTGTTGGCCACGCTAATTGGAGAACTTGCGAAGTCAACTCACAGGCCAGTGCGTTAACCACTGGACCAGTTGGAACAACTAAGATAATTTAATATATATGATTTACAACAGAGAGGAATTAAACGAACATCATTAAAGGTGGTGTTCTTTGCAACATTGATCCTGCTTTCTCACACACACACACACATATATATGTGTATATATATATATATATATATATATATATATATATATATATATATATATATATATATATATATATAAGTAGGTTTCATACTTAATGTTAAGATAACTAGTGTTTAAATATGAGTGGAGGATGGTTGCTAACATGGAGGGACAGGCAGTAATCAGTACACACACTCCACACCATTATCAAGTATACTAACCGGCCTTAGACGTGGCCTCACTCCATTACTGCCATATGCTTGTATTATTTTGTTGCGATCCTTGACGCCGGTGAGGTGAGGGGGAGGGGCCGCTCGTGATCCAAGGAACTGGACCTGACTCCTCCTTCCTAGGATCGAACACGATTGCTTTTCATTCCTCCAGGCGCTGCATGACCCATGCACATTTATCGCTCTCCCCAGGCGCTGCATGACCCATGCACATTTATCGCTCTCCCCGTGAAAATAATAAGAACAATCTTTAATATATTCTGGAATAATTTAATATAGTAGCTGGAAGCCTCAGTAGGGAGAATGTTTTCTATACTGATCATTCAATAAATTATTTCACAATGAAAAAAATAGACTGAATGCCATAAGTGACCATTAATTGTAAAAATAGAAAAGGTATGAAGTTTTTTGAAATTTCGGAGATGTTTGTCCAGGTTTTTTGTTAATAATAAAAAAAAATTTTCACCCTTAAATGATTTTCTGAGTGTAGATTTTAATATTTGTGAAGAGTAGAAGGTAGAGTGGCATACGTGTAAGTGCATGGTACTGAGTCATGTCTACATACGTTGTACTGAAGCATGTCTACATGCATTGTAATGAAGCATGTCTACACGCAATGTACTGAAGCATGTCTACATGCATTGTACTGAAGCACGTCTACATGCATTGTAATGAAGCATGTCTACACGCAATGTACTGAAGCATGTCTACATGCATTGTACTGAAGCATGTCTACATGCATTGTACTGAAGCATGTCTACATGCATTGTACTAAAGCATGTCTTCATGCATTGTACTGAAGCATGTCTACATGTATTGTACTGAAGCATGTCTACATGCATTGTACTGAATCATGTCTACATGCATTGTACTGAAGCATGTCTACACGCAATGTACTGAAGCATGTCTACATGCATTGTACTGAAGCATGTCTACATGCAATGTACTGAAGCATGTTTACATGCATTGTACTGAAGCATGTCTACATGCAATGTACTGAAGCATGTCTACAAGCAATGTACTGAAGCATGTCTACATGCATTTTACTGAAGCATGAGTACGTTCAAGGAGCTGAAGCATGTATGCGTGTATCTTCCTGAATCATGTGTATGTGCATTGTACTGAAGCATATCTACGTGCCTGCAGTAGTGCATGGTAGTGAAGCATGTACAGGGAGTGGTAGACGAGGTGCATGACACTAGTACCCCCTCGTGTGTGTGTGAATGTACGCGTGAACCACTGACTGTACCACCACCACCACCACCACCAGCAGCAGCGATCACCGCCGCAGTACCACCACCTATCGCAGTAATCACTGCACCACCTCCCACAGTGATCGCTTTACCACCTCCCAGTGATCACTGCACCACCTCCCAGTGATCGCTTTACCACCTCCCACAGTGATCACTTTACCACCTCCCGCAGTGATCACTGCACCACCTCCCGCAGTGATCACTGCACCACCTCCCACAGTGATCACTGCACCACTCAGTGTCTCCATCCCAGTGATCACTGCACCTCCGCAGTATCATCCCACTCCGTGATCACTTTACCACCTCCCAGTGATCACTGACCACCTCCCGCAGTGATCACTCACCACCTCCCGCAGTGATCACTGCACCACCTCCACAGTGATCACTGCACCACCTCCCCAGTGATCACTGCACCACCTCCCACAGTGATCTCACCTCACAGTGATCACCACCCCCCAGTGATCACTGCACCACCTCCCAGTGATCACTTTACCACCTCCCACAGTGATCACTGCCACCTCCCACAGTGATCACTGCACCACCTCCCAGTGATCACTGCACCACCTCCCACAGTGATCACTGCACCACCTCCCACAGTGATCACTGCACCACCTCTCACAGTGATCACTTTACCACCTCCCACAGTGATCGCTGCACCACCTCCCACAGTGATCACTGCACCACCTCCCTCAGTGATCACTGCACCACCTCCCGCAGTGATGCTGCACCTCCCAGTGAAGTGCCACCCCAGTCCTCCATCCCTCAGTGATACTGCACCACCTCCCGAGTGATAGCTGCACCACTCCCCAGTGATCACTGCACCACCTCTCCCAGTGATCACTGCACCACCTCCCCAGTGATCACTGCACCACCTCCCGCAGTGATAGCTGCACCACCTCCCACAGTGATCACTGCACCACCTCCCCAGTGATCACTGCACCACCTCCACAGTGATCACTGCACCACCTCCCACAGTGCTGCACTCCAAGTGTCACTCCACCTCCCACAGTGATCACTTTACCACCTCCCACAGTGATCACTGCACCACCTCCCACAGTGATCACTGCACCACCTCCCCAGTGATCACTGCACCACCTCCCACAGTGATCACTGCACCACCTCCCACAGTGATCACTGCACCACCTCCCACAGTGATCAGCTGCACCACCTCCCACAGTGATCACTGCACCACCTCCCCAGTGATCACTGCACCACCTCCCTCAGTGATCACTGCACCACCTCCCAGTGATAGCTGCCACCTCCACAGTGCTCACACCTCACAGTGATCACTGCACCACCTCCCTCAGTGATCACTGCACCACCTCCCAGTGATCACTGCACCACCTCCCCAGTGATAGCTGCACCACCTCCCACAGTGATAGCTGCACCACCTCCCACAGTGATCACTGCACCACCTCCCTCAGTGATCACTGCACCACCTCCCACAGTGATCACTGCACCACCTCCCGCAGTGATAGCTGCACCACCTCCCGCAGTGATAGCTGCACCACCTCCCACAGTGATCACTGCACCACCTCCCTCAGTGATCACTGCACCACCTCCCAGTGATCACTGCACCACCTCCCGCAGTGATCACTGCACCACCTCCCACAGTGATCACTGCACCACCTCCCCAGTGATCATGCACCACCTCCCAGTGATCACTGCACCACCTCCACAGTGATCACTGCACCACCTCCCCAGTGATCACTGCACCACCTCCCGCAGTGATCACTGCTCGTACGCACCACTCCCCAGTGATCACTGCACCACCTCCCGCAGTGATCACTGCACCACCTCCACAGTGATCACTGACCACTCCGCAGTGATCACTGCACCACCTCCGCAGTGATACACTGCACACTCCGGTGATACTGACCACCTCCGCGTGATCACTGCACCATCCGAGTGATAGGACTGCGTACACGCTGAGTGTTACTGCATCACTCCA
This sequence comes from Cherax destructor, assembly GCA_009830355.1. NCBI lineage: Eukaryota > Metazoa > Arthropoda > Malacostraca > Decapoda > Parastacidae > Cherax > Cherax destructor. The sequence continues at coordinate 123,159 of WNWK01000969.1, forward strand.
CGAGTGATCACTAGCTACGTCTACTTCGCAGGTCAACTGCACCGTGGCTGAGTGTTGAGGTAACTAGCGTACCGGTTAGCTACAGTGTGTGTGCACGGTAACTAGCGTAACGTGGCTTGGTGTTGAGGTAACTAGCGTAACGTGGCTGGTGTTGAGGTAACTAGCGTAACGTGGCTGGTGCTTGAGGTAACTAGCGTAACTGGCTGGTGTGGTAACAGCGTAACGTGGCTGGTGTAACTGCGAACGTGGCTGTGTTGAGGTACTAGCAGTAACGTGGCTGGTGTTGAGGTAACTAGCGTAACGTGGCTGGTGTTGAGGTAACTAGCGTAACGTGGCTGGTGTTGAGGTAACTAGCGTAACGTGGCTGGTGTTGAGGTAACTAGCGTAACGTGGCTGGTGTTGAGGTAACTAGCGTAACGTGGCTGGTGTTGAGGTAACTAGCGTAACGTGGCTGGTGTTGAGGTAACTAGCGTAACGTGGCTGGTGTTGAGGAACTGCGTACCACGTGGCTGGTGTTGAGGTAACTGCAACCTTAGCGTAACGTGGCTGGTGTTGAGGTAACTAGCGTAACGTGGCTGGTGTTGAGGTAACTCGTAACGTGCTGGTGTTGAGGAACTAGCGTAACGTGGCTGGTGTTGAGGTAACTAGCGTAACGTGGCTGGTGTTGAGGTAACTAGCGTAACGTGGCTGGTGTTGAGACTGTAACCTCCAGCGTAATGGCAGTGTTAACCAGCGTAACTGGCTGGTGTTGAGGTAACTAGCGTAACGTGGCTGGTGTTGAGGTAACTAGCGTAACGTGGCTGGTGTTGAGGTAACTAGCGTAACGTGGCTGGTGTTGAGGTAACTAGCGTAACGTGGCTGGTGTTGAGGTAACTAGCGTAACGTGGCTGGTGTTGAGGTAACTAGCGTAACGTGGCTGGTGTTGAGGTACTAGCGTAACGTGGCTGGTGTTGAGGTAACTAGCGTAACGTGGCTGGTGTTGAGGTAACTAGCGTAACGTGGCTGGTGTTGGGTAACTAGCGTAACGTGGCTGGTGTTGAGGTAACTAGCGTAACGTGGCTGGTGTTGAGGTAACCTAGCGAACGTGGCTGGTGTCTGAGGTAACTAGCGTAACGTGGCTGGTGTTGAGGTAACTAGCGTAACGTGGCTGGTGTTGGGTAACTAGCGTAACGTGGCTGTGTTGAGGTAACTAGCGTAACGTGGCTGGTGTTGAGGGTAACTAGCGTAACGTGGCTGGTGTTGAGGTAACTAGCGTAACGTGGCTGGTGTTGAGGTAACTAGCGTAACGTGGCTGGTGTTGAGGTAACTAGCGTAACGTGGCTGGTGTTGGGTAACTAGCGTAACGTGGCTGGTGTTGAGGTAACTAGCGTAACGTGGCTGGTGTTGGGTAACTAGCGTAACGTGGCTGGTGTTGGGTAACTAGCGTAACGTGGCTGGTGTTGAGGTAACTAGCGTAACGTGGCTGGTGTTGAGGTAACTAGCGTAACGTGGCTGGTGTTGAGGTAACTAGCGTAACGTGGCTGGTGTTGAGGTAACTAGCGTAACGTGGGGTGGGGGGGGGGGGGGGGGGGGGGGGGGGGGGGGGGGGGGGGGGGGGGGGGGGGGGGGGGGGGGGGGGGGGGGGGGGGGGGGGGGGGGGGGGGGGGGGGGGGGGGGGGGGGGGGGGGGGGGGGGGGGGGGGGGGGGGGGGGGGGGGGGGGGGGGGGGGGGGGGGGGGGGGGGGGGGGGGGGGGGGGGGGGGGGGGGGGGGGGGGGGGGGGGGGGGGGGGGGGGGGGGGGGGGGGGGGGGGGGGGGGGGGGGGGGGGGGGGGGGGGGGGGGGGGGGTATACGTAACGTGGCTGGTGTTGAGGTAACTAGCGTAACGTGGCTGGTGTTGAGGTAACTAGCGTAACGTGGCTGGTGTTGAGGTAACTAGCGTAACGTGGCTGGTGTTGAGGTAACTAGCGTAACGTGGCTGGTGTTGAGGTAACTAGCGTAACGTGGCTGGTGTTGAGGTAACAGCGTAACGTGGCTGGTGTTGAGGTAACTAGCGTAACGTGGCTGGTGTTGAGGTAACTAGCGTAACGTGGCTGGTGTTGAGGTAACTAGCGTAACGTGGCTGGTGTTGAGGTAACTAGCGTAACGTGGCTGGTGTTGAGGTAACTAGCGTAACGTGGCTGGTGTTGAGGTAACTAGCGTAACGTGGCTGGTGTTGAGGTAACTAGCGTAACGTGGCTGGTGTTGAGGTAACTAGCGTAACGTGGCTGGTGTTGAGGTAACTAGCGTAACGTGGCTGGTGTTGAGGTAACTAGCGTAACGTGGCTGGTGTTGAGGTAACTAGCGTAACGTGGCTGGTGTTGAGGTAACTAGCGTAACGTGGCTGGTGTTGAGGTAACTAGCGTAACGTGGCTGGTGTTGAGGTAACTAGCGTAACGTGGCTGGTGTTGAGGTAACTAGCGTAACGTGGCTGGTGTTGAGGTAACTAGCGTAACGTGGCTGGTGTTGAGGTAACAGCGTAACGTGGCTGGTGTTGAGGTAACTAGCGTAACGTGGCTGGTGTTGAGGTAACTAGCGTAACGTGGCTGGTGTTGGAGGTAACTAGCGTAACGTGGCTGGTGTTGAGGTAACTAGCGTAACGTGGCTGGTGTTGAGGTAACTAGCGTAACGTGGTGGTGTTGAGGTAACTAGCGTAACGTGGCTGGTGTTGAGGTAACTAGCGTAACGTGGCTGGTGCTTGAGGTAACTAGCGTAACGTGGCTGGTTGGGTAACAGCGAACGGCTGGTGTTGAGGTAACTAGCGTAACGTGGCTGTTGAGGTAACCGAACGTGGCTGGTGTTGAGGTAACTAGCGTAACGTGGCTGGTGTTGAGGTAACTAGCGTAACGTGGCTGGTGTTGAGGTAACTAGCGTAACGTGGCTGGTGTTGAGGTAACTAGCGTAACGTGGCTGGTGTTGCGTAACTAGCTAACGGGCTGTTGGTAACTGCAACGTGGTTGCTGTTGAGGTAACTAGCGTAACGTGGCTGGTGTTGAGGCAACTAGCACTCAGTGTTGGACCAGGACGTGCTCGAGGTATAGCGCACGCTGTTAAGTAACTATGCTTTGAGGAAGTACTCTTACCTGGTTGGTGTTAGATATAACTACTGTCGTATGCTGTTTGTAATTATTTACAAAAAAAATGAAACTACAGATTACCAACTGTTACGACTTCGATATCGGAACTTAAATGACCTGGATGCTAAATGGCTGCTCAATCTGCTGGCTGGGGCATGTAAATGTACACTAAGAAAAAGAGCAGTCTGTAAATACGTAACGGTGACTCGATTACAACTTTGCGTACGACTATGCTACTAATGCGTAATCTGTTAGGGTAATTACTGAAAAACTGGGCATGCATGTAACTACTTACCATGGTTAATATAGTATATTGAAGGACAAGAAAAACTCACCTAATACAGAAATATATATAATATAATAAGTAACTTGTATACAACTTACAATGTACTCCACTACAACATCACCTTAACTCCAGTTCACATTAGCTCACTACTACTAGTGAATAAAACAACAGGGAGGCTCCATGACACCCCCCTCCTTCCTGCAGGCTACTTAGCCTACAGTTAAAACGTTAAATACTCTCCAAAATACAGACCCTTGCACACACTAGGGCCTTAAAAAACACATGAGAGTATTTACACATTAAATTATAATATACACTAAAAAACTTACCAAAATACCTACTCACACTATCTCCCAAACATGATGACTTCATCCCGTCACGTACTGAACCCTCACAAACACCTATGGTATACACTAAAAAAGAACTTACCCAACACCAAACATTCACACCGTTACATCTTACTTCCTCTGCTATGCGTAATATACTGCACTAAACACACCTACCTCCGTCTGGAACACTGACAAGAATAAACTCGCGAGGATTCAGAATAATACTGGAAAATGACATTATATATGGACTTTGAAAATTACCACTGCAACACCAAAAATATATTTTATATAAAATTTATATTAAAATAAAAAAAAATATTCTGCCTTATGGATACATAATACGAATAATCTTAACAACCGGTGTGTAACTGTCTCGACTTTCTTCCTAGGCTCATTCCTCATTCCTTCCAGTTTGGGGTCTGGTCTGAACGGAGCATGGCATATTAGTGAGTTCAATAAAGAATATCATCAGTATGAGGGTGACATCTATAAAGCTGACTATTGCCAAATGTGGACCCACTGCGACCTTCAGACAGTAAATCCTGGGGGGAACTGTGGCTAAATCGGAAGAGGCCACATCTCACACACCGGGAGGACTAGGGTTCGATCCCCGGATGAATGGAAACGTTGCGTATGTTTCCGTCTTCTTAGAATTATAAAAGTTACATTATCCAATCATACATAAGGGGGATTACCAATAGACCCCTGCCTGTCTTCAAAAAGGAGCTGGGTGGGCACCTAAAGTCAGTTCCTAACCAGCAGGGCTGTGGTTCGTACGTAGGTTTATGTGCTGCCAGCAGTAACAGCTTGATCCACCGCGAGGCCTGGTTACGGACCGGGCCGCGGCGGTGTTGACCCCCCAGGTATACTCCAGGTATGGGTCTGTTACCATGGTAGTGGACCTACAGCATTTCCTCCTTCCCCCTCCCTTTGAAAAAATATAACTGTTAATTAAGCCTCAAACTTCCGTAAAGCAGTAGCTGAGAATTTGGGCCACCATTAATTTCCTGACCTGTCTTAAACATGTGATTATTTGTATATACACCCCTTGGTGTATATACCTTGAGAGAGGCACACCTCACGGTGTATATACCTTGAGAGAGGCACACCTCACGGTGTATATACCTTGAGAGAGGCACACCTCACGGTGTATATACCTTGAGAGAGGCACACCTCACGGTGTATATACCTTGAGAGAGGCACACCTCACGGTGTATATACCTTGAGAGAGGCACACCTCACGGTGTATATACCTTGAGAGAGGCACACCTCACGGTGTATATACCTTGAGAGAGGCACACCTCACGGTGTATATACCTTGAGAGAGTTTTATTTTAGTTTGATATCTTTATTATGCACCCCATACCCATCCTGTGGGCGGTAGTCAAAAGCTTACAGAGGTACATAATGGGTCCAGGGACTGGACCCCAAAGAGGCACACCTCACGGTGTATATACCCTGAGGTACACCCTCAGTGTAAATACCTTGAGAGATACACACCTCACGGTGTATATACGCTGAGAGAGGCACACCTCACAGTGTATATACCTTGAGAGAGGCACACCTCACGGTGTATATACCTTGAGAGAGGCACACCTGTGTATATACCCTGAGGTACACCCCTCAGTGTATATACCTTGAGAGATACACACCTCACGCTGTATATACCTTGAGAAAGGCACACCTGTGTATATACCATTAAGTACACTCCTCAGTGTATATACATTGAGAAATACACACCTCTCGGTTTATATACCCTTCCTAACATGTGTTCAGAAGTTACTTTAAATGATGATTACTATATTATATTATTATATTTTTTTTTAGATTTTGCCGCCGAAGCAGCTGGTTTATTATGCATCCCATATCCATGAAGCGGACCATAACCCAACAACATTTGGAAACACGTAAGGAGACTAGGAACAGAGCCCCCAAAAAAGGTGTAAACACAAGGACGTCTGGATATACACCGGGGGTCCACTGTATATGGTATCTTTACAATTTGTTTTATCTTTTGCCATCAAATTTGAAGTATTTGTTTTAGGCACCTTGACATATCACATAGGTTATTATACTATCTAGACAATCAAATCACACGTATACAACATGCCATCAAGCAAGTAGCTGCACAGACAGTGCCTACGAGACATTATAAGACCAGATACTCTTTTCGCCCATCAGAGAGAACCAAGCGCTTGCTTACTTGTTACAGGCACCGGTTTGCTGTAAATCAAAACAGACTGAACTTAATTCGATGGGATCTCTCCATACTGCGAATGCATATCATTCACAGTCTGGAAGAGGACCACAACCGACACTGGCAATCCCTTATTGATACTGCAGATAAACAGAGAATCAATGACCCCAAGACTTTTTGGAACTTTATCCGGAAAATCAAGGGAACCCCAAAAACAACAACCTTTAGACACATCACTCATGACAATAGACTTATCACTGACCCTGCAGAGGCAGTGCACATTTTTAAAGACATATGGGAACAAATCTTTCATCCACATCCTCCAGACCCAGCTGCACTTGACCACACAAATGACGTTGAACATTGGATCGCCAGACACCGTGACCTTACAAATCCTGACCCCACTATCTCCCTTGACACACTATCCTCTACCCACTCTCTCAACTCTCCTTTCGTGACAACAGATATTCACTCACTACTAACTAAACTGCCCAAGAAAGCACCTGGTGCTTCTGGACTATCTCACTCAATTCTCTGTCATCTTCCTAGATCTATTGCTTCTGTTCTTACTGATCTTTTCAATGCTATACTCGCTTCTGGTTACTTTTCCCCTTTCTTCAAATCCGCCACAGCTTGCCTAATCCCCAAACCTGGCAAAGACCTGACAAACCCAAAGAATTACAGGCCTATAAGCCTACTAGAAATCTTGGGTAAAACATTCGAAAGACTTGTCAATACGAGACTCAGAACTCACCTTGAGACAAATAACCTACTCAACGAAAGACAATTTGGTTTTCGACAACATAGATCTACACAGGACGTCATAAATATCATCCTGAACTATATTCGCATAAATAAAGCTCAAAACTGTACTACCGCCCTCGTGACCAAAGATGTTGAAAAGGCCTTTGATACTGTATGGCACGATGGTCTAAAATATAAACTCTGTACCTCCTTTGATCTCCCTAGTAATATGATTAAACTATTATGTAACTTCCTAGACGGTAGAACTATGCGAATAGGGTTCATGAAACATTACTCTGACTATTTCACACTCCATGCAGGAGTCCCACAAGGCTCTGTACTATCTCCTACACTATATATCTTATACACGAATGACTTGCCTGAACCACTTTACCTTAATACTCTCACAATTTCTTACGCAGATGACATAACACAACTCACTGCACACGAAACCTCTCGATTCCTCACCCACAGAACACAACGAGAGGTTGATAGGATCACTGCATGGGAACTCCAATGGAGAATTAAAACAAATCCCCTTAAATCCAAGATCACCTTTTCTTTAAAAGACGTGGAGTTCTCACCCCTGTTGACCTAAAAACTAGCACCTCTCGCACACGTATACCACAAACCCGCTCTGTTGTCGTCCTAGGTGTCAACTTGGACACCAGGTTGACAATCAAACCTCACATCACTTCTAAAACTGCTGTTGCGGAGATTGCTCTCTCTCAGCTTTATAAGTTGCGAGGAGCTCACCCTGCAACTAAACTTCACCTCTACAAAGCCCTTATTAGGCCCCTCATTTCTTACTCTCCTCTAGCTCTATCACTATCTGCCAAAACCAATACCATAAAACTTCAGCGTGTCCAAAACCGAGCATTACGTTGGGTGTTGGGAGTGAAATGGGATGATTTTGCAACCAGCGAATCTCTCCATCTCAGGACTAACACACCAGCTCTGAACGAATTTTGGAAGACACTTTCCGACAAACAAATTGACAGACTTGAGACTTACCATGAACATTGGACTGACTACCTTGATACCACAATAAAACGGCCTTATACCGAAGTCAACCTCTTCAGAGCTTTGAACGAACCTGCCCCCCCCGATACACATAATATAGCCTCCTTTTTACCACCTAATACTTCTCATTAGAATGAACTAGTCCCAAACCTGATGTTTTCTTACTTATCTCTACCTGCCATCCTATGAGAGTGGTCCTTGTGCAGTTTCCGAGATGAAGCAACTTGTAGATGTCCTTGGCTCCACCTGAACACCCTGCCTTTGCCCGGTCTAAGCGTCCAGTCTTGCAGCAGAAAATACCTGTCACTATTAAGCCTCACAATGCCTTGCAGTTGGGTTTAGTCCTGACTCTATTTCTTACTCTAAAATATTTCCTCTCACCCATCTATTCTTCGCCTATCCCCACTTCCCTCTCGCCCATTGTGGGTACTTACCTGAGAGTATTCGTTTCGTTATGGCTGACCACATACTTTGCATTTAGTTTGTTCATCGTCTGTGTGAAGACTAAGACAAATATGCAACACTTGGGCATCTCTACTATTGCCGAAGCGTAGAGACGCTTCAACAGTCGAAGACAATCTACTACGACTGCTTGAGACAGTAGCAGCAGTTAGCAGTTTTGACGTGATGAGTTCGTCAGCCTTGGTACGTGGTGGTCAGTCCTTCTAAACATCATCTGTGTGGTAGGCTGCCTGAAGTACTTGAAGCCATGCCTTAGCCTGGCTGCTACAACTTCGGTCAGTCTGCTTACATTGCGAGAGCAAATACTACATAATTTGTTAATAAAATAGCTGTGATACCCCAGGTGACCTACATAAATCTCGTTTTCTATTCAAAACACATGACAGAAAACGGACACAACCTAACGCAGCCTTAAGTGTTTATTTACTCTGACCAAAGGTTGCAATAAACACTAAAGTGTTTATCATCCTTCACCAAATGTTACGCTAAACATTTGCGTATTTACCCTGACCAAAGGTTACGATAAACATCTGAAGCTCTCGCTTCACACGGCGAGGGTTCGGGTTCGATTCCCGGCGAAGGTAGAAACATTAGACGTGTTTCCTTACACTGGTTTCTATATTCCTCATCAGTAAAATGGGTACCTCGGTGTTAGTCGACTGGTGTGGGTCGCATCCTGGGACACTGACCTAATTTGCCCGAAATGCTCAGCATAACAAGGAGCTTTCTATATAGTAGTATATCATTGATGTCAGCTAGGACTGTATACCTTGTACATGTACTAGTAGAAATAAAGATATTATTATTATTATTATTATCATTATTATTATTATTATTATTATTATTATTATTATTATTATTATTATTATTATTATTATTATTATTATTATTATTATTATTATTATTATTATTATCCTGACTAAAGGTTACGATAAATATTAAAATTATGTTGGGTAACCCAGGATAACCTAAGAAAGGCAAGCATTGTGGCTTATTTTGTTTGGATTCCTTACGTTGTTTCTGACCAGGATGCGACTCAAAACAGTCGAACTCTTGTATGCAAGACAGGATCACTATATCCGTCCGTCTATATATTCGTGGATTAATAGATCTGTGGACAGTAAGGCACCATTTCTCAGTTACGTTCACATTTCATTATGATTTGTTTTATATATTATATATATATATATAAAAACGTATATATATATATATATATATATATAAAATATATATATATATATATATATATATATATATTATATATATATATATATATATATATATATATATATATATATATATATATATATATATATATATATATATTTTTGAAAAATAGATAACGCTCTACCATTCCTAGACGTTTTACTCCATCGCATCGAGAGAAGATTAAAATTTACAGTTTACAGGAAGATCACCAATGTGTCGTCATATATTCATTATTATTCTAATCATGAATCTAGGGTTAAAAGGAGTGTTTTCCTTACAATGTTCCTGAGAGCTTTGCGTATCTGCAGTCCTGAGTATTTAGAAGATGAAATCAACAAGATATTTAACATAGTCATAAAACTGAGATATCCCAGGGATTTTGTTGAGAAGGTCCTACTGTCAGCTGGGAAGACTTTCTACAGGTCTGAACCTAAGGAAACGCCTGACAGGAAAAATGTATTGGTCTTGCCATACAATGACAGTTTCGTCTGCCTGCGTGAGGCACTAAAAAAACACTGGGGCTGTGAAACAGAGACTGGTTAAAAACACACCGCCTAATAATGTGGGTGGTGTCTACAAGGTCCCATGCACCCTTTGCCCACTCACATACATTGGTCAGACAGGTAAATCTCTGGAAACTAGATTATCCCAACACCAGTATTTAATAACAAAAAAGGCACATACCAGGATTGGAACAATACACACAAACCCGCACATATAAAGAGAGAGCTAGACAGTTTGGCCTGACTTGGTCCATTTACAAAGTCACAGTGTGACTTTGTAAATGGTCCAAGTCGGGCCGAAACGTCGTCGTAAGCTCCTCTCTTTTATATGTGCGGGTTGTGTGTGTATTGTACCAGTATTTAATCAGGAGAGGCCAGGTGTCGAATGCGTTCTTCAGCCATGTCAGCTCTTGCAATCACCCACCTGGGTGGGCAGCCGCCCAGATAATTGTACCCAACAGTTCCATCGTGGAAAGAAGCATAACTGAGTCCTCCCTCCAGAAACATGATAAGAGTGCCGTATATAACTCAAATTATGGGCTGTGCAAACTCGATAGTTATTTAGTCTATTGTGCACAGCCTTAAACAACAATGTTATACAAAAGCGCAGGATTGCTCCTTATGCCAGGGGGTTTTGTGATGTTTCGGTTATGTTCAACCTGAGTCTGCAAACTGAACATCATGGTACGCCCGTCGTGAACATCGATATAATATACAACATCTTGTTATGTCAGTCGCGAACGTCGAAATTTAATTTAATATGTTAGGCCTTCTGTGACCGTCATTATGACCCACTCAGCTACTACTGTATACAGGTATCGTAATGCTACAGGTGGTCTAGGTGGTGTGCTGCAATACAGACTGCAACCTGACTGATGTAACATCAGTAGTAGGGAAGTAGTCATGGGGGTTCATTTAGGTATGGGTGCACATGTATGAGTATCCTAGGATAGCACAAAAGAAATAGAGAGTGACCTATTGAGATCCTAACCCGTCTACGTAAAGCGGTACGTAGGTGCACAAGGTACACATAGTTGGTTGCAACATAGTGATTGCAACTAGTTTAGTGGTTTATTGAATTAGGTTGTTAGTAATATTATGATGATAATGATAATAATAATGATATTAGTGGATGATAGTGGATAATAATGGTAGTAATGGTGTTAAAAAGTCAGGAATTGCCTAGTTATTATAAGAAAGAAAAGCCTGAATAGAAGAATTCACACAGGTATATTAATTCACACTGAGAGTATTTCCTGAATATTCTGTAACACCGGTTGACAAAATGAGGGATTTATTTCCACTATTTGCAAACTGTGGGGCCTACCTACCCCACCCAACCCCATATGGGGTGGCTTGTGAGGAACCGGTGTGTGGTTGGCATTCCGCTAGGCCTTTCTACCTCAGTCAGAGGCTGGTGCCACCGCGCTACCATAAGAACATAAGAAAAAAGGAACACTGAGCAGTACTTCTGACAGTTTTGGAGACACAGATGATGATCAAACTAAATGCAAATTATGTGATCAGGCATATGGTCACTGTCTTGAACACTATGTGCTTAATTGTGCACTTATTGAGGAATATAGAGATAGACAATATAATAACCTATGTGACATGTCAAGATATCTTATTCATGAAATAAGATACCTGCTTGTAACAGATAATTGAAATGTAGATATAAACCCAAATGTACAATTGTTAACCCCTTTGGGGCCTAGTGCCTAGGCCTTTTGTGTATCCATATGCTCTTGCGCTACCGTCCACAGGATGGATATGGGGTGCACAATAAACTAGCCACTTCGGTGGCAAAATCTAATCTAATCTACTGGCCCATGCGAGGCAAGTCCAATTCTCCCACCGTCTCAAGCCAATGCCTTGACCTGGTCAGGTCAGTCACACTCACTTAAGGGAGGAGCACGGCATCTGACCTAGTAGCACAAGCTAGTAAGGTCTAACTCACACCCACCCACACCCACTCATGTATTTATCCAACCTA
>WNWK01000969.1:140000-157500 GCA_009830355.1 Cherax destructor
CTGTCACCAGTGCCAAGTTATGGTGGAGATTACCTGTTCTCGCTCAGTCTTGGTCATCGGGTAGTGGCAATGTGAATTTTTTTTTAAGAAAAACAGGTGCAAATCAAATCATTATTTTGACCACGAGTTTGATCAGGTTTACTGTTACATCGTATCGTTCTATGCAGAGTTTTCTCAAGTTTGTGAATACATAGAACGAAAGATAGTAAAAAATTAATGCTTCTTCTGAACCTATGTCTTTTCTTCATTACTGATATACTTTATTTTGTACCCAGTTTGACTTTTGTTGTTGTTGAAGAGGCGATTATCACAGTTGATGTACCTGTTTGTTTCAGGCCTCAGTCTATAAGGAATATCTTTTGTTCTCCTTTATCTTATTATTTTATTTCGGCTTTCCTAATTTTTTCCGACGTGAACTGACCAGCTTAGTGAGAAATTCAGCAGTTAGTTAATATCTTTATTATGCACCCCATACCTATCCTATGGATGCTAGTCAAAAGATTGCTGAGGTACATAATGGGTCCAGGGACTGGGGTCGCAAAGCTTGGATAGCTGAACAAGGTACAAAGGTAAGGAACTATTTACATGTTAAGTAAAAGGACACAAATGCAACTAATGTGACATTTTATTGTGGCAACGTTTCGCTCACCAGGAGCTTTGTCAAAGCTCCTGGTGAGCGAAACGTTGCCACAATAAAATGTCACATTAGTTGCATTTGTGTCCTTTTACTTAACATATTGTCGGTAATTCTACCAATATTTAAACTATTTACATGTTTATATCTGGTCAAAATTGTATTGCGTTAATAAGAGAGTGCTAACGAAATCAGTATTTTTTTCTTTGGTCCAGTTTCAATGAAATTTTTACAGTGATTTAAGCAGCTGTACAATGCTCTAGTTGACATCTGATGAAAGATAAGGGATAGATAATCTTGATACCAACGCTGTTTGGGCGAATATGTCAATAGATTGCATAATAAAAAATGTTGAAGTTTATTATTTCTTTTACGGATTTTTTAGGGGAGAAAAAAATCAACAAAAACAAAACGGTAAAAAGTATCGCAAATCCCCAATGGGTGCAAAAATCGTGACATTCCTATAAATACTTTTCTCCAAAAATATAAAATAATGTCAATAACTTATTCCTGAGTTAAGCATATATTGTTTTCTGTAAAACTCTATGGTGATGGCGCTCCAAATCTCAGCATGTTGCACACCTCAACACATGTTGCACACCTCAACACATGTTGCACACCTCAACACATGTTGCACACCTCAACACATGTTGCACAGCTCATAGGCGACTGAGGTGCTATCACTCCCTGCATTTGAATAGAGTCCTCAGGGATGTTGAAATGTTGTGTATTTAGAATGAAACAATCATAAAAAATCATAATTTTTGGAGAGGAAAGAAAAAAAAAACACTAATTGCCATCATGTCTTTTTTTTATGAGAGCAAAAAAAAAAAAAAACATTTTTGGAAAAAAACATACTTAGAAATATGATAGAAACAAGCTGATTACATCAACATGTTGCCAGAATTATGCACTATTTTTCGGTAAGAAAACATTTTTTTCCATAATTTTTCAATCTTTCTTTTTTATCACTCCAAAAACGTTCACAACCCCTTAATGCAAACATTAATTAGGTCACACACAAGTGGTAATGCTTTATTTACAGTGAGCAAAGTCTGGATATTTTTCCAGAATAGTTTGTAATATACCACTGTGGATAAAACAAAATACATATCTTGAGCATTTCTAAGTGAGTTGTCTCTGAATTCATTAATTATATCGCATTTCAGTACATAATGTCGCAAGGTGTGACAATTGTCCATCTGGCAAAGTTTACATTTCGTTTGGCCTTCATCCTCCCAAAGATACTTAAGTGTAACCCAGCCGGAGCCACATGTCTATGGGTGCACCATAGACATGTGGCTCCTCCTGCATGATAAAATGGTGATAGATGGACTGAATGCTGTCAATCTCCCTCGGTCTTAAGTCAATAAAATTCAGTTGAAGTTCTTTCCGTATTATTGTTCTCAAACTGCTGACTGATATGTCAAGATTGTAATCTACTCCCTCTTTGAAAGCATATAACGTAACCAATTCATCAGTTCTATCATGCATCTGAAGACCAAAGTGAGATGGAATATACAGAAGGTGCATTCTGACTCCACTGTCCACAATTTTACCATACCTGTGTCTGCCTTCTGACATAAGCATGCCACAATTTATACTTAACGAGTTGAGAGCATTTATGGATGACAGAGAATCAGTTACAATTAAAGTGTCAGCCTTAGATACATGGACACATTTGAGTTCAAGGAGTATGGCAAACAGTTCTGTTTGAAGGGTAGAGGCCCAGTTATTGATGCGTGCTCCAATTTCTTTATGAGTGCCATCAGAGTGACAACAGCAGCACTACCAGCTGCACCCTTCAGCATGGTCCTGATGTTACATTATCTTCTTCCTTATTGATTCAGATAATGTTGATCCTGGAGTGAAGACATGCATGCAGAGCAAGTCTTTAAAGTAACAACGTTTATGTCTATGTAGAGCGAAACGTCACAAAGACAGCATATATGTCTTTTACTTTGACACAATAAGAGCATGTATGTCTCGTTCTCCAACCTGTTGGCATCTTGCCGTTGTCTATCCAGTATTGGATCTCTTTGCCTTAAGAATAGTCTTACGTGTTGCTTTAGATATATTCACGTGAGTTACATATATCTAACATTTGAACAATGGAAAGAAAACGTATACAGAGGAAGGCTGGCTTTGATATTGGCACAACAAAAGTTGTGCCTCCTCGCTGGGTCGTTGAGTATTCAAGGTGGGCACAGGTCTCCTGTTGGGGGTTTTGTCGCCTTGAAAAGACCAGTCGGGCTCGTTGACACGTTTTGCATTGAAGTGAAATGTTATACCAGTACATGGCAGTCACAGTAACAGGTGCTAGTGTTTGTGACCTCCAGTAAACAACAGCCACCAGTGCTACTGGTTGTGAATTCTATTTTTTATAACTTTGAACAGAGAGATACACCAGCCGATATAAAATCTTATGCATAATGAAGGACATTTTATCACGAAAGAAATCATGCCGATTTATTTACTCTATGTATCTATATACATACATTACATAAATACGTATGTAGAAATAATTGCAGTAATCGTGTATATAAAATCTTTTTCCGAAGCTTTTATTTTTATTTATAGTCAAATTGTAAATAAGTGTTTTAACTGCTAAATTACATTTTCTCCTTAGTATTTAGTAGAGCATCCCTTTACTCTGTCTATGATCTACTTGAATATATATATATATATATATATATATATATATATATATATATACATGGTGAAGAGAATCCCAGGAGAGGGTCGAAATATACAGATCAATCAATTTCCCGAAGCTCTCTCTCCATGTGAGGTATTGCTGATCATTGACAAGTGTTCATTATAGTTGAGTTATTCACTGAGAGCTTCCATGAGGGCGCGACTAACCTCCGATAACATTACAAGTAAGCCAGGATAGCTTTAGCTCTGTTTTTAATTCTCTAAATAAAGTTTTCAAGAAGCCACACGGAACCCTTTATTTTAGACCATTCCCAGCTCCTTAATGAGAGGGCTCACTATGTATTTGCATAAATTAACATGATAATGAGACAGGCGCCGACTATTAAACTCCAGTTAACTTGTTAAATAACCCAGCAATATTTTTCCCTGCGCTGTTAAGCGATATCGCCAGAAAACCTAAAGCCAACTCTTTCCTGGAGGACTTGTGTATTTCAACTTTTTCTGTGTCACCTCAAGTCTCTGCAGAAACTTCTTGCTGCCTCCGTTAATACACATTTTGTGGCTAAAATTAGTTTTCGCACAACGTAGGTGGTCCCGTGTGTGTGTGTGTGTGTGTATGTGTGTGTCTGAACTCACCGATTTTTTTTTTTTTGGGGGGGGGGAATCAGTTCCTGGCCCTCGATACCTGTACTCACTTCCAAGTTCGCATTTCGTGTCCGGTCTCTAGCTCTCTTCACCAGATTTCATTATCGTGCACTTGTTTGGATTGAACTCTAGCAGCCACTTATTTGACCACCACTGTAACATGTTTAAATTTCACTGTCCTCTTCTATTCGTATTCCTCTCAATATTGTTTTAAACCATTTCCAGAGACGCACTGAATTCTCTCCCATTTAGCAGGTCACACACACACACACACACACACACACACACACACACACACACACACACACACACACACACACACACACACAACACACAACACACACACACACACACACACACATATATATATATATATATATATATATATATATATATATATATATATATATATATATATATATATATATATATGTAAACCTGGTAAGTTAGCAAGAACTCATTTAAAATTAAGTCCTTTTTAAAAATTTCTCTTATACATTTAAATATATATTTTTTCATTTATATTAATATAAAAATTAATGATTTTGTACCTTAGGAAACTTACCTAACCTTATAACAAGCGCAATTTAATTTAGCCTAATCCAACTAAATATATTTTATATGAGTTTACAATAATTTAATAATAAACAAACAATGAAATATATTTTTTCTAGTTAGAATCAGGATATTTGCGAAATTACTGCACACACAAATTTTCGCTTGCCCTATTCGGAAAGAATTGCGTTGCTATTTAAACCAAATTCGCAAGTTTTACTTATTCGGGACCACATAGAGTAGAGGCCCCGGTACTGATCCTCGGGAACACTACTTTTGATCGTAATCTAACTTGACACTTCCATTGTCACTTTGTTTTCTGTATTTCAGGTTCCCTTTGATTCACTGTATGACTTCGTTCACCCCTGCTGCTGTTCAAGCCTGTGGACCAGTCTTTGGTGGGGGTCTTCTCTGATATTGTGTACGTAAGAAAGATGTCGGTGTAGCAGTTGGTTAGAATATATTATTAAAGGTAGGAGGGAAACGCCTTATGTAAGAACATATTTACTTTAAATAAGGTTCAATAATTATGCAACAAAAACATAGGAAGTTAGTGGGAGAGGAGCTCCGCTATGTGAGCTTCATTATAAGAGGCACTCGAGCTGATTCAAGGTACAAAGGCTCCTCCTTCACTTGAAACTCGAGGAAGGTGATGTCGAGTCTAATAAGCCCACTAGACCAATCAAGACCAACTGACTTAAAATATGATTTTTTTCTTGACATTATATATATATATATATATATATATATATTTTCGTTGATATAGTTGCATGATATACAATAGTTGCATGATAAACAGTAGTTGCATGATATATAGTAGTCGTATGATTTTCGTTTCAATTAACATGGAATACAAACTATATATATATATATATATATATATATATATATATATATATATATATATATATCAATAACAACACTGCGACTAGCAACTAGCAGAGGACTTGAACCCCTGTCGTTTTGGCCCGCCTCATGGTGAGTGAAAATCACATGACGCTCTAACCAACAGGACCACTCAATCCTACAAGAATCACGCACCCACCCGAACTAGATGTTTTACCACGATCCAAGGACACGGTGTGTGTGTGTATGTGTGTGTGTATGTGTGTGTGTATGTGTGTGTGTATGTGTGTGTGTATGTGTGTGTGTATGTGTGTGTATGTGTGTGTGTGTGTTTGTGTGTGTGTGTGTGTGAGTGTGTGTGTGTGCGTGTGTGTGTATTGTTTTTTTTAATAAAAGCAACCTAATTCATAAAATTAACGTTTTATAAATAGCTTTCAGTATACTCATTTTGTTTAAACATCCGAAACAATAGTATGATTTCACATCAGTAAATTATATATAATTTCACTATGTGCAGGTTATTTTCACGGAGTAAAAGCAGCAAATAATAACTCGCCAAATCTTAATATCACGATTGAAAACAAACAAGGGAAAGGGTGAAGTTTGAACCCATGGCTAGTGAGTCGAAAAACTTCAGGCCAGTGCGTAAACCACTGGGCCAGCTGGCTACAATAAAATTCATCCAAATTTGTATATTTCTACACTACAGGGAGGTTAGCATGGTCCCCCGCCCGTACCACAGTGGTTTGTTTAGCAGCAAATAATTATCATTCAACATGATGATGCTTGCCGAGTGAGCTAAGTTAGGAAGCTCATCTGGTGCGCCTCTAGAAACTTTCCTTTACGTTCTTACTGATGTTAGTTTTCGTTCGCAGGAAACTCGTTGCTACGTGTAGATAATTTAATATTTTAAGACGAATTACCCACATCCCCCTGAAAAATATCTTAGTATAAAATGCACAGTCGTCTGCGCAGCCTCCTTGGCTGATGCCAGACCTCGTCTGCGCACCCTCCTTGGCTGGTGCCACACCTCGTCTTAACTGGCAACGATCATGAGTTATATATTTAATACCAAATATTTCTTTTTTCTTTTTTTACTTCCTTGTGAGAGTTGATTGCTGTGGGAGTGAGGGTGGTGTGTGTGGCCTCACACTCGCCCTGTAACCAATCCTCGAATATTTTTTTAAGGAAGGCGAGAAAACTCGCTTTCAGAAGTTATGCGACCTGGAAGACGTTTTTAACCAGGCGCTTTTTTTGTCATTATTATAGACCAGACATAAATACAGATTAATATGCGTTAATCTAGCCGAGGTGTTATCATGTCTCTGTAATACGTTAGGTGGCGCATAAATGAAGGAACGGCAAGAAGGTTCCAACAGTGCAGCCGCATGGTGTGGAGAGAACCTTCATCATGTCTGTTCTCATCTCTTTTTTTTATTCGATATGGGATCTATAATTTTAGAAATTATCTATAATTCCAGAAATTATCTATAATTTCAGAAATTATGTATAATTTCAGAAATTATGTATAATTTCAGAAATTATGTATAATTTCAGAAATTATCTATAATTTCAGAAATTATATATAATTTCAGAAATTATCTATAATTTCAGAAATTATCTCAGACATCAGAAAGTATCTGTAATTTAAAAAAAACTGTCAAAATGTTACATTTTTATTAAAAAAAAAAAGAGTCTTACCTTATACGTTATTCATATATATAATCTTATTTATATCTTCCCACTCTCCTGTATCTCGTCCTTGCTTTTCCCTTCTCTTCACACTTATCCTTCAAGACGCACTGCCTTTATCCCACGAAAACCATCCTATTTACATCCAATATCCCCGCGTTGATCACCGCCTTTATAGTGGCAATCCGGCCTAATCAGGAGCGCTCTTAAGATCTTATTCCGGCGCGACAATGCCCCAGACTCGGCCGCATTAAACCTTAGAATCGATTTAGTCCAGCTCAGGAGAAATGCGCCTCTGGTTCCTTCCTAACTTATGAGTCTCAAACGATTTATTTTTTTCCATATCTTGAAAAAAATATTCGTGGAAGTAATTTTTTTTATATTCTCATTTTTTTTTAATTTAGATTTGTTTACGAATATATTTTGGGAGGAGGATTTTTTTTTGACGTTTCTTTCAGCTGGTTTATTTTTAACGTCTGGTATAAATCATGCATTATGGTTTTTGTTTTATTTGATTTTGATCTACTTTATCGGGTTAAAATTTTAAATAATATAACTTATCGTAGCTGTAAGAAAATCTTAGGTTATTCTGTACTCACCTATTTGTGGTTGCAGAGGTCGATTCACAGCTCCTCTGTGTGTGTGTGTGTGTGTGTGTAATAAATAAAACCCGGCAATTGTTTTTATTTTTAAATGATATCTCGATATTAAATGATTTCATAATTTTATTTAAGAGGATGCCACTATAGAAAGTTCACCTGTATAAAATTTACCTGAAGACTGATGATTAAGACACTTGTGCGACAGTTAGGTATCTTTATCTTGCAAACGTTTCTCCTATACAGTAGACTTCTTCAGTAGAATACAGAGGTGAATAAATACGGAGACAGCAGCAGCAGCAGCAGCAGCAGCAGTAGCAGCAGGAGGGAAGAGGTAAAAATGTTGTGATCAGTCTATTAGCTTTGAACTGGTTTTGAGGTGGTCAGTCCCTCACCATCGAGAAATGTTCGGTTCCACAGTCCCGCGACCGGTCCCAGACCAGGCCTCCTAGTTGATAGGCTGATCAACCAGGCTGTTGGTGCTAACTACGGGGTGTACAACGTTTGCACCACAGTCCGGCTGATCAGGAACTAACCGACTTGAAGATAAATTTTTAAGTTTCTGCTGCAATGAAAAAGTAGACGAAGAGAATTTCCATGATGCCTTCAAAGACCAGAAGATGGCGCCAGGTATGGTAGCAGGGAGACACTGATAACTTTGTCCTGCTGTAATTTGAAAAAGATCACCTGTGAGCGAAATGTTGTGCAAATAAAGGCTTTCTCTGTTGTAAGGTGCCTCCGTGCTAAACTTTCTGTTGTAAGGTGCCTCAGTACTAAACTTTCTCTGTTGTAAGGTGCCTCCGTGCTAAACTTTCTGTTGTAAGGTGCCTCCGTGCTAAACTTTCTCTTTTGTAAGGTGCATCCGTGCTAAACTTTCTGTTGTAAGGTGCCTCCGTGCTAAACTTTCTGTTGTAAGGTGCCTCCGTGCTAAACTTTCTCTGTTGTAAGGTGCCTCCGTGCTAAACTTTCTCTGTTGTAAGGTGCCTCCGTGCTAAACTTTCTGTTGTAAGGTGCCTCCGTGCTAAACTTTCTCTTTTGTAAGGTGCCTCCGTGCTAAACTTTCTCTGTTGTAAGGTGCCTCCGTGCTAAACTTTCTGTTGTAAGGTGCCTCCGTGCTAAACTTTCTGTTGTAAGGTGCCTCCGTGCTAAACTTTCTCTTTGTAAGGTGCCTCCGTGCTAAACTTTCTGTTGTAAGGTGCCTCCGTGCTAAACTTTCTGTTGTAAGGTGCCTCCGTGCTAAACTTTCTCTGTTGTAAGGTGCCTCCGTGCTAAACTTTCTCTGTTGTAAGGTGCCTCCGTGCTAAACTTTCTGTTGTAAGGTGCCTCCGTGCTAAACTTTCTGTTGTAAGGTGCCTCCGTGCTAAACTTTCTCTGTTGTAAGGTGCCTCCGTGCTAAACTTTCTGTTGTAAGGTGCCTCCGTACTAAACTTTCTCTGTTGTAAGGTGCTTCCGTGCTAAACTTTCTCTGTTGTAAGGTGCCTCCGTGCTAAACTTTCTCTGTTGTAAGGTGCCTCCGTGCTAAACTTTCTCTGTTGTAAGGTGCCTCCGTGCTAAACTTTCTGTTGTAAGGTGCCTCCGTACTAAACTTTCTCTGTTGTAAGGTACTTTCGTGCTAAACTTTCTCTGTTGTAAGGTGCCTCCGTGCTAAACTTTATCTGTTGTAAGGTGCCTCCGTGCTAAACTTTCTGTTGTAAGGTGCCTCCGTGCTAAACTTTCTGTTGTAAGGTGCCTCCGTGCTAAACTTTCTTTGTCTTGAGAACACTGATAGTTATGGTAATAGTACAGGAAAAATAAAGTTTGGATCTATTATTGCTGCTGATAGTGATGTTTGGACTAGCTCTGCTGTTGTTGTTGCTGCTGCTGCTGTTGTTGTTGTTGCTGCTGCTGCTGCTGCTTCTGTGCTATAATTCATACACTGTTATCAAGGCCACAGTGACCATTCACAGCCATGCACACTGGGACCTCACTGAACGTGTCGCTCCATTCCAATGTTGAATGATTCTAGCGGGTTTAGCGCTTCTACTTGTGAGTTAATAATAATAATAATAATAATAATAATAATAATAATAATAATAATAATTCATCCTACACCTACCACTAAAATTACTACTTTTCAGTCCTTGACTCTGACACACAGATAATACACGATAGTTCTTACTCTACATATCAGTAGATAGTTCTCATCACATAGCCTCGGTGTGCAGGTTTCCGAAACCTCCGTCATATGTGTGTCCTGAATACTTCTATGTACTTCTCTTCTCAGTACATCCGCTGTCCTGACCACTCCAAGGACTCACCACAAGCTTCAAGTGACCAATTTGAAAGAGAGTATGTAATTAACTCTCGCTTACCCACCATAAGAAGTGCCGGTCACCGCGTGGAGGAGACCCGTGCCAGGTCCCGACCTGGCGAGCCTACCTGTACCTCTACCACAGGGCAGGACTGTCTACATGGACAGAGGTCCTATACTGTGTTTGGTCAAATCACACACACACACACACACACACACACACACACACACATACATATATATATATATATATATATATATATATATATATATATATATATATATATATATATATATATATATATATATATATATATATATATATATATATGCATGCATGCTAAGTGCTCTTCCAGGCATTTCTTAATAGTATTGTATATGTGAATATAGCGTCAGAGAGAGAGAGAGAGAGAGAGAGAGAGAGAGAGAGAGAGAGAGAGAGAGAGAGAGAGAGAGAGAGAGAGAGAGAGAGAAGAGAGAGAGAGAGAGAGAGAGAGACCAGATCGACATCGCACTAAGTTAACGGAGGAGGAGAGCAGGAAGGATCTCCGAGCCAGACCTTATCTACTCCATTCCCCCCTTCCGGCTCATGCATATCTCTACCTCTTTCTATCTTATTTTCCTCATGACGCTCATCTCTTCTCATGACACATCTTCCTCCTCCCTAACACTTTCTCTCTCTCTCTCTCTCTCTCTCTCTCTCTCTCTCTCTCTCTCTCTCTCTCTCTCTCTCTCTCTCATCCTATATAGCAATCAAAAGTTCAGCCGGTCTGCACGCTTCTTAATGAATAATATACCACAGTATACCGTGGTAGTGTACAACAGTATACCGTGGTAGTGTGCAACAGTATACCGTGGTAGTGTACAACAGTATACCGTGGTAGTGTACAACAGTATACCGTGGTAGTGTACAACAGTATACCGTGGTAGTGTACAACAGATACCGTGGTAGTGCAACAGTATACCGTGGTAGTGTACAACAGTATACCGTGGTAGTGTACAACAGTATACCGTGGTAGTGTACAACAGTATACCGTGGTAGTGTGCAACAGTATACCGTGGTAGTGTACAACAGTATACCGTGGTAGTGTACAACAGTATACCGTGGTAGTGTACAACAGTATACCGTGGTAGTGTACACCAGTATACTGTTGTAGGGTACAAAAGTATACCGTGGTAGGGTACAACAGTATACCGTGGTAGTGTACAACAGTATACCGTGGTAGTGTACAGCAGTATACCGTGGTAGTGTACAACAGTATACCGTGGTAGTGTACAACAGTATACCGTGGTAGTGTACAACAGTATACCGTGGTAGTGTACAACAGTATACCGTGGTAGGGTACAACAGTATACCGTGGTAGGGTACAATAATATTCCGTGGTAGAGTACAACAGTATAGCGTGGTAGAGTACAACAGTATACCGTGGTAGTGTACAACAGTATACCGTGGTAGTGTACATCAGTATACCGTGGTAGTGTACAACAGTATACTGTTGTAGGGTACAAAAGTATACCGTGGTAGGGTACAACAGTGTACTGTTGTAGGGTACAAAAGTATACCGTGGTAGGGTACAACAGTATACCGTGGTAGGGTACAATAATATTCCGTGGTAGTGTTCAACAGTATACTGTTGTAGGGTACAACAGTATACCGTGGTAGGGTACAATAATATTCCGTGGTAGTGTACAACAGTGTACTGTTGTAGGGTGCAACAGTATACTGTTACATGGTACAACAGTGTATTGTAGTATAATACAACATATTCTTTCAGTTTTACCGAGATGGTTCGTCTTGTAGAGCTTTATCAGCAGTTCTACGAAAGAGCGAAACGTTGTCCTGCACCTGTGTTTCCTTCGTAACTGCGATAGGTGATGTTTCGATTCCCTCCTGTGCTTCTCGAAACTCTCTCTGAGTAAGCGGCTGCAGCTATAATGTCTTCTCAATATTTAATACAAATTAAAAAAAAAAAGAAATTAGGCTATTTAATTTGCAAGAATCTGTCTTTCTGTCAATGTGATTAAGTTTCTGAAAATAATAAATTCTCTCTCTTTCCGTACCTTGATAGGGAGTTACCCCCATCTTAGCGTTGCGCCAGGAGAGCTTCGTCAGGAGAGGTCTCCTGGGGTAACTTTATTGCAGAAGTCGTAGGTAATTCACGAGTGGTAAATCCGTTGGCTTTACGGAGGAGGCTGGTGATTACTTACGATAGCGTGGCGAGGACTTGGTTCTGTGGCGAGGACTTGGTTCTGTGGCGAGGACTTGGTTCTGTGATGAATTCTTGGTTTTGTGGTGAGTTCTTGGTTCTGTGGTGAATCTTTGGTTCTCTGGTGAGTCTTTGGTTCTCTGGTGAGTCCTTGGCTCTGTGGTGAGCCCTTGGTTCTGTGGTGAGTCCTTGGTTCCGTGGCGATGACTTGGTTCCGTGGCGAGGACTTGGTTCTCTGGTGAGTCCTTGGTTCTGTGGCGAGGACTTACTTCTCTGGTAAGTCCTTGATTCTCTGGTGAGTCTTTGGTTCTCTGGTAAGTCCTTGGTTCTGTGGTGAGTCTTTGGTTCTCTGGTGAGTCCTTGGTTCTGTGGTGAGTCCTTGGTTCTCTGGCGAGCCTTTGTTTCGGTTGCTGGGACGAGTGATTACTGACCTGCGATATGGAAGCGAGTTCTGGGTCCCGCTGAGAGCCCTTGGACGGGAGCGGGTGCTATGTAAACATGTCCATCAGTGTAGAATGTAAACTCTTGCCCACAGCATATAGCTACAGTGTTACCATCGCTACTGAAGTACGCAGACGATGGTTAACAGACGGAAAATTGTCTTTACACCTCGGGAAAACTTATGCCATATCATCTGAACTAGAATGCATGAAACAACAGCCAGTTTTATGGTAATGTGTGACGAGGAATCTCATTGTAAAACCCAGGACTGTCCTTTGATTCTTGCGTCCCAGGTGAATGTCCGACTTTTATTCATTGTCTTCTAGATTACTCCAACTCATTATGATCTTTATTAGAGTGTGTGAGAAACTGCAAATTAGTGGGAACAAGATGCTGGGATTTATCTTGTTAGGACAATACAAAAGGCTCTCTCCATATCCTCCATTGACAAATTCTTGAGTTTTACGTAACGGCTTGACGTCAAGTAACGGCTTGACGTCAAGTAGCGGCTTGACGTCAAGTAACGGCTTGACGTCAAGCCGTTACGTAAAGTCTTGATAAAGCTCCTGGAGAGAGAAACGTTGTCACAATAAAATGTCTCATTAGTTGCGTCTGTGTGCTTTTATCTAACGAGATTTATCTTGGGGTCTGTGTGAAAGAGGACATTTAGGCCAGGATGAAGCAAGTCTAAGAGCACCGCTCTTTAAAACTGAAGAATCCGTTACTGGAGGATGTGGAGAGAGTCTTTTGTTTTGTCCTAACTTCATTCTAGTTAAAACCAAATTAATTAAATAGCATTCTCCAAGATACATCCCGCTTTTTAAAAAAGTCTCCTTTACAACTTTCTAGTTAAAGGGAGAGAGGAAAAGGATGGAGGAGAAGAAGGAGGAGGTGGAGGAGGAGGACCAGGAGCAGGAGGAGGGGAGTAAAGGAGAGGAAGGGGTGCAGGGGAGCAAGAATTAGGAGCAAAAACTCTGCAAGAATTTCATAACGAGAGCCGAGTTGAACAGATTATTACATTATAGCTGGGTGCGCGGCTAGCAGAGTTGGCCAGTTATTCTCGGTGTGGGGCCCAGTGGCTAGCACGATGGAATTTCAATTTCTCCTCTATTGATGTTGATAGTAAGTCTGTTGCCCACCAAGCCTCTACCCCCTATCCCCACCCCCAAGAGATTACTTCCTCCTCTAACCCTCAAATATTCCCACCCCTCCCCTTACCTTCCAATCTCTCCTCACCCTACACTCCATTTCCTATTTCCTTACCCACTCTTCGTCATTCTGGGTGCCACGTAGCTCACAGTCGCAAGAACCCATCTTCGATATCCTGGAACAGAAAAACAAGTAGGCAAGTTTTCTTGCACCCCTCCTGCAACTGCTCACCTAGCAACACAAGTAGATACCTGTGTGTTAGCTAATTATTTTGGTAGTGGAATTAGAGGTAGCAGCAGCACCAGCAGCACCAGCAACAACAACAGCAGCAGCAGCAGTAGCAACAGCAATAGCAGGAGTAGTAGTAGTAGTAGTAGTAGTTCATAAGAACAAGAGAATGAAGAGCACTGCAGGAGAGCTACTGGCCCACCAGCATAGGACAAAAAACAAGCGAGACATTTCCCCTCCTCAGGACAGAACCCACCAAGGCAAAAGACAAGACAATAAAAATACAGGAAAGGTTAAGAAGGAGAGGAGGAGGCAAAGGTTAGGTCAAGTAACGAGTGTTCTGAAGTTTAGAGCACTTGACAACGTAATGGGAAAGGCAGGCATCAACATAGACAAAGCCAGGACTAAGAGTCACGTTAGGAATGTCATGTATAAAGGATGCTTCGACAAGACGGCTTCTGTGAATGCTAGAAGTAGGATAGACTGTTTTGGAAGAGGACCAGTTAATATTATGACTTTGGTCTCTAACATGATAGAAAAGAACTTTATTACTGTCAGCAAAGCGAACACTTCTTTTGTGCTCCTTATGTCTGTCAGAAAGAGAGCGGACAGTTTCACCAAAGTATTGGAGAGGACAAGAAGAGCAGGAAATGGAACAGACACCGGAAACGTCAGTGGCAGGAGAAATATGAACTAAATTGCTACGAAGGTTGTTAGTTTTGAGAAAAGTAAGTTATCGAAAGGACGGAGGATGCTGTTAAGATTTAGGAGATTGGAAGAGAAGAAATTCCGTTTACTATGAGAGTAAACAGAGTTTATGAAATCGGAAGGATAGCCAAGACGAGAGAACGAACTACGAAGTGTGGAAATTTCTGCGCCAAGTTATTCTCATTCAGCTTTGAACTTGATGGAAGAAACATGATTCTTGAGGGCGTCGAGAATAGGTTGGAAGAGACTAGAGTCATATGGCCAAAGAGCAAAGATATCATCTACTTAGCGAAACCAGAGGGAAGGACGGCTCCCGAGAGTAGGAAGGAGAACAGTTGCGAAATTCTCCATATAAAGGTTAGCGAGAACAAGGGATAGAGGAGAGCCCATGGCGACAGCAAAGGTTTGCTTGTCTTTCCCATTACTTTTTCAAATGCTCTAAGCTTCAGCACGCCCGTGACTTGACCTGACCTTTGCCTTCTCCTCTCCTTATCTCTTGACCTTCCTTGTCTTCAGCCTTGGTGAGTTCTGTCTTAGGTGAGGGAGTTTGTCTCGCAGGGTTTATGTTCTATGATCTTTTGTTCTTTTGTTCTATGCTTTTCTGTTCTCTTGTTCTTATGAACTACCAAAACTACTATTACTACTACTACTACTACTACACAATGTCATAATTTTTCTCTAGTTTTCCACTTCTACTACTACTACTTCTTCCACTTTCAGTACTACATCTTTTACTACTAATATTACTACTGCTACAACAACAACAACTTCCACTACCACCACCTGTACTTCCACTCCGGTCTTCCTCCGCTCCTCTTGTACATATTCTGGTCTTCTTCCCTTCTCGCTTCTGAGTAACTTGTCAATGGTCCGAGATGGACCGAAACGTTGCCATTACTCTCCCTCTCCTAAGTGCGGGTTATTAGTGGATGGAATGCTATATATTCTGTGTAAATAACTCCAGGGTAGATAAATAAGACACTTGGGCAACGCTGGGTATTTATAATTCGGATTCGTTTCCAACCTGTGTTTTTTTTTAAATTCAAACCAGAGTTAATAAACTGAAGACAGTAGAAGATGAGGAGATCAGTCCCCCTGCGTGTCTTGATCAGTCTGAAGTAGAGGCGAGAGAATGTGGCCAGAAGAGAAGTGCAGCAGTTGAAGAGATCATCACAGATGGGCGGTACCCACTAGTAGAAGGAGGTCATGTTAATTATTACAATGAAGAAACTTCAGCACCTTCCGGAAGTATTGAGTGTTGAGTGAAAGTTATCTGTTTACCTGTTGTAATAAAAATAGAAAACTTACTCTACACTGTCTTCCTCTCTCTCTCTCTCTCTCTCTCTCTCTCTCTCTCTCTCTCTCTCTCTCTCTCTCTCTCTCTCTCTCTCTCTCTCTCTCTCTCTCCTCCTCTCTCTCTCTCTCTCTGTCTCTCTCTCTCTCTCTCTCTCTCTCTCTCTCTCTCTCTCTCTCTCTCTCTCTCCTCTCTCTCCTCTCCTCTCCTCTCCCATTCCCTCTCCTCCCTCCTCCTCCTCTCCTTCTCCCCATTGCTATAAATTCCAAGTTTCGAGCAATATATTTTCACGGTGGTGAGTAAAATGTTTATGTTGTGGACACTGCTATGTTAACATGTCAGGCTTAGCCTGGCCGCCCTTCCCGGGGGGATCGGTGGACACTGCTATGTTAACATGTCAGGCTTAGCCTGGCCGCCCTTCCGGAGGGGGTGGACACTGCTATGTTAACATGTCAGGCTTAGCCTGGCCGCCCTTCCCGGGGGGGTGAGTGGTGGACACTGCTATGTTAACATGTCAGACTTAGCCAGGCCGCCCTTCCCGGGGGGGAGGGGAGTGGGGGACACTGCTATGTTAACATGTCAGGCTTAGCCTGGCCTCCTTCCCGGGGGAGTGGAGGACACTGCTATGTTAACATGTGAGGCTTAGCCTGGCCTCCTTCCCGGGGGAGGGGAGTGGTGGACACTGCTATGTTAACATGTCAGGCTTAGCCTGGCCGCCCTTCCCGGGGGGGGGGAGTGGTGGACACTGCTATGTTAACATGTGAGGCTTAGCCTGGCCTCCCTTCCCGGGGGGGAGGGGAGTGGTGGACACTGCTATGTTAACATGTGAGGCTTAGCCTGGCCTCGCTTCCCGGGGGGGAGGGGAGTGGTGGACACTGCTATGTTAACATGTCAGGCTTAGCCTGGCCACCCTTCCCGGGGGGGAGGGGAGGGGTGGACACTGCTATGTTAACATGTGAGGCTTAGCCTGGCCTCCCTTCCCGGGGGGGAGGGGAGTGGTGGACACTGCTATGTTAACATGTGAGGCTTAGCCTGGCCTCCCTTCCCGGGGGGGAAGGGAGTGGTGGACACTGCTATGTTAACATGTCAGGCTTAGCCTGGCCTCCTTCCCGGGGGAGTGGTGGACACTGCTATGTTAACATGTCAGGCTTAGCCTGGCCTCCTTCCGGGGGAGGGAGTGGTGGACACTGCTATGTTAACATGTGAGGCTTAGCCTGGCCGCCCTTCCCGTGGGGGGGGAGTGGTGGACACTGCTATGTTAACATGTGAGGCTTAGCCTGGCCTCCCTTCCCGGGGAGGGAGTAGTGGACACTGCTATGTTAACATGTGAGGCTTAGCCTGGCCGCCCTTCCCGGGGGGGAGGGAAGTGGTGGACACTGCTATGTTAACATGTGAGGCTTAGCCTGGCCTCCCTTCCCGGGGGGGAGGGGAGTGGTGGACACTGCTATGTTAACATGTGAGGCTAGCCTGGCCTCCCTTCCGGGGGAGTGGTGGACACTGCTATGTTAACATGTGAGGCTTAGCCTGGCCTCCCTTCCCGGGGGGGAGGGGAGT
>WNWK01000969.1:162500-215000 GCA_009830355.1 Cherax destructor
TTCTACTAATCTCTCTGTTTACCTGGGTTCTTTGCCTTCTGTACCGTTTCCATTCTCTGATACTCTGAGTCTTTGCCTCCCTGCACCTTGGGTAAACCAGGGGCTCTTTCTGGCCTTCCCATTTAATCCGTTGCCTCTGGGTATAAACTGTTCCTCTGCCTCCTTGCACTTTGCCCCTACGTATTCCATCATTTCATTTATTGTCAGTCCTTCCATTTCCCCTTCCCACTGAACGTCCTGCAGGAAATTCCTCATGCCCGTGTAGTTTCCTCTTTTAAAGTCTGGTTTGTCTCTATCAGTACTGTTTTCCCTCTCCACCTGTAGCTCTACAATGTACTCAAAGCTAAGCACCATATGGTCACTGGCTCCCAGGGGGCTCTCTTGCGTTATGTCTTCAATATCTGAGCTGTTCAGGGTGAATACAAGGTCCAGTCTTGCTGGTTCATCTTCTCCTCTCTCTTTGGTCGTGTCCCTGACATGTTGGTGCATCAGGTTTTCCAGTACCACGTCCATCATCTTGGCTCTCCAAGTTTCTGGACCCCCACGTGGTTCATGGTTCTCCCAGTCGATCTCCATGTGGTTGAAATCTCCCATGACCAGTAGCTTCGCTCTGCTCATGTGTGCCTTTTTTGCCACATCCGCCAGGGTGTCCACCATCGCTCTGTTGTTCTCATCGTATTCTTCTCCTGGCCTCCTGCAGTTCTGTGGTGGGTTATACATCACTGCAATGACTATCTTATGCTCCCCAGACTGGATGGTACCTACTATAAAGTCCCGTTGTGTGTGTGTGTGTGTGTGCGTGTGTGTGTGTGCGTGTGTGTGCGTGTGTGTGTGTGTGCGTGTGTGTGTGTGTGTGCGTGTGGGTGTGTGTGTGTGCGCGTGTGTGTGCGTGTGTGTGTGTGTGTGTGCGTGTGTGCGTGTGTGTGTGTGTGTGTGTGCGTGTGTGTGTGTGTGTGTGCGTGTGTGTGTGTGTGTGTGTGTGTGTGCGTGTGTGTGTGTGTGTGTGCGTGTGTGTGCGTGTGTGTGTGTGTGTGTGTGTGTGTGTGTGCGTGTGTGTGCGTGTGTGTGTGTGTGTGTGTGTGTGTGTGCGTGTGTGTGTTTGTGTGTGTGCGTGTGTGTGTGTGTGCGTGTGTGTTTGTGTGTGTGTGTGTGTGTGTGTGTGTGTGTATGTGTGTGTGTATTTTCTTAACTTAAATTCATCAAACCAAAAATGCTAAAAACAGTTTTGTATTAATGTATATAATTTTTTTGAATTCTTGGTTACCTTGGAAATTCTATTAATTTTTCCGTAAGTAATACATAAGTAATATTTTTATGCAATTTAATTATGTGCTTTATTCCCAT
Source organism: Cherax destructor (assembly GCA_009830355.1). Lineage (NCBI taxonomy): Eukaryota > Metazoa > Arthropoda > Malacostraca > Decapoda > Parastacidae > Cherax > Cherax destructor. The sequence continues at coordinate 163,845 of WNWK01000969.1, forward strand.
GTGTCAATAAAACGCAGCTACTGTATTAGGTGTATCACTGTTACTGTATTAGTTGTATAACTGTTACTGTATTAGTTGTATCACTGTTACTGTATTAGGTGTATCACTGTTACTGTATTACGTGTATCACTGTTACTGTATTAAGTGTATTACTGTTACTGTATTAGGTGTATCACTGTTACTGTATTAAGTGTATTACTGTTACTGTATTAGGTGTATCACTGTTACAGTATTAGATGTATCACTGTTACTGTATTAGGTGTATTACTGTTACTGTATTAGTTGTATAACTGTTACTGTATTAGTTGTATCACTGTTACTGTATTAGTTGTATCACTGTTACTGTATTAGGTGTATTACTGTTACTGTATTAGGTGTATTACTGTTACTGTATTAGGTGTATCACTGTTACAGTATCAGATGTATAACTGTTACTGTATTAGGTGTATCACTGTTACTGTATTAGTTGTATAACTGTTACTGTATTAGTTGTATCACTGTTACTGTATTAGGTGTATCACTGTTACTGTATTACGTGTATCACTGTTACTGTATTAAGTGTATTACTGTTACTGTATTAGGTGTATCACTGTTACAGTATTAGATGTATCACTGTTACTGTATTAGGTGTATTACTGTTACTGTATTAGGTGTATTACTGTTACTATATTAGGTGTATTACTGTTACAGTATTAGATGAATCACTGTTACTGTATTAGGTGTATTACTGTTACTGTATTAGTTGTATCACTGTTACAGTATTAGATGTATCACTGTTACTGTATTAGGTATATTACTGTTACTGTATTAGGTGTATTACTGTTACTGTATTAGGTGAATCACTGTTACAGTATTAGATGAATCACTGTTACTGTATTAGGTGTATTACTGTTACTGTATTAGTTGTATCACTGTTACTGTAGTAGTTGTATCACTATTACTGTATTAAGTGTATAATTGTATTTCAGAAAAAAATGTTTTTTTTTTATTAACCTCAAAAGGTCAGCGGAGATTTTCCTAAGGTTGGCCATGAACGGCTGGGCTCTCCTGGGAATAAGCTGCAAACTGCTTCTCTTTCTCTCTCCCTCCTTGCTTTATTTTTATACCATGTTTTTATTACTTCGTATCTCTGTATTCTTGATCTCTAGATTATATTAGTTTGCCAAGTCTGTTCACAGGTTCTTCACGCCGGTATAAACTAGACAATGGTGGCGCCACGTAACTGGACAATGGTGGCGCCACGTAACTAGACAATGGTGGCGCCACGTAACTAGACAATGGTGGCGCCACGTAACTGGAGAAATCACTTACAGTCCTTTATATAAAAAACAAAAAGGCACAATACCGTGACTGGAACAATACACAAGTCGGATCGAAACGTCGTCGTAAGCTCCCCCCTCTCCTATATGCCAGGTTATTTGTGTTTTATAGTCCTTTCATTCTTTTTTCCTTACTCTCCTTATTCTTTTATGCAGTTTGTGTTCCCTTTCGTTATTCTCCTCATGTTTCTTCCCTTTTACAAACGATATCGTTATTGTCAACTTTGGTTTCATGGTGCTTAGCGATGGGATAACTTAGTGGTTTTGTCCGAGTCGACTTTCGCATCGCCTTGCAGAGTCCGGTCGGCTGACCACCTCATTTCGCTGCTGGCTTCCTGTACGCAACCAGAGATGCACAGGTTTGAGCCCAGGATTATCCCTAACGAGGGTCAAGCATCCTTCAAGCCGGATTTAGGCGAGAGCCTGTTGACTGAAGTGGCTCACTCGACGAGGCTTGTGGAGCCAGAGAGTAGATTACTTAGGCATAGGACGAGTTTTGCGGAGCCAACAGTGAGACGACAAAGTGTTCAGGAGTCAGACTGTACAATACTCACGCTAAGGTCGGGTTTTGGTGTGTGTACTTCCCTGTTTAGTAACTCACAAGTGTGGTGGTGATAGATAGACCTGGGAAGAAGAGTGTTGATAGACAGACATGGGAAGAAGTGTATTGATGAGAAACAGACCTGGGAACAAGAGTGTTGATAGATAGACCTGCGAAAAAGTGTATTGATGAGAAACAGACCTGGGAACAAGAGTGTTGATGATAGATAGACCCAGGAACAAGAGTGTTGATGATAGCCTTGGGAACAAGAGTGTTGATAATACCTGGGAACAGGAGTGTTGATGACAGACCTGGGAACAAGAGTGATGATGATAGACCTGGGAATAAGAGTGTTGATGACAGATAGACATGGGAACAAGAGTGTTGACGATAGACCTAGGAACAAATTGTTTTGAAAAAGAGCCCAAAACTCGTCATGATCATGAAGCGAAGTGTTCCTTTCAAAGATTGCAAAGTTTAACATCCCTGTAAACCAAATTAATCATCCAGTACTTATAATCTTAAGGCTGCCCAAAATGCTCTGCATAATCAGGGACTTTTTAATAGTAATTCCAACCGTTCGTAAACCAACTGTATATTGTGCTTCGTAGAAATAAAGATTATTATTATTATTTTATCCAGAGTGTTGATGACAGACCTGGCAACAAGTGCGTTGATGCAATACGTAAATGCGATGTATTAACTTGGACAGAAGTTGACAAATGGTGAATCAAAGACACGTTCGCTGTCGGTGGAGCTTTCTCAAAGCTGAGTCTTTGATTTGCAGAAACGTGTGACGAGCTTCTTATAAAAGAAAAATGGCAAATTGCTGGAGTCACGTATATCATAACCTATCAACAGGCTTGAGTGAGGAGGCACGAGGCTGCTTCTGTCCAGCCGTCATAGGCTCCTTGGAGATTCCTTTCATACCATAAAACCTTTTTGGTGCCTTCGAACCCGTCCACGATGAAGGATTGGATCCCATCAGGAAATTGACGAGCGGTGAAGCTTTTAAGAGATCGAGAAAGTGGAAACAGAGCCTCCGTGTAGGACGGGAGGGACACCTGTCACTCTGTCACCCATGCAAGATTAATATATTTGTTTTCAAGGGAAAGCGCTAAACTCGTAGGTCCCATACAGTGCCTGGGAAAGGGGTGGTAATTAGGTTTCATCTGAGCGATTGGAGGGCAGATCAGATTCACGGGATCAAGAGCCCTTCACCAGCATTAAGGCACCGTCCCATTTCTTGAGGGGTGACTAAAGAGAGAAATTATTGACTGTTAGGAACCCGTCGTTATTTTTTTATATATATATATATATATATATATATATATATATATATATATATATATATATATATATATATACAGTGGACCCTCGGTTTTCGTGCACCTCCAAATTCGAACAATTATGTAAGTGTATTTTCGTAAGTGCTTTTGTAAGTGTACTTTTGGGGGTCTGAAATGACTAATCTAATTTACATTTGTCCTTATGGGAACAAATTCGTTTGGTAACGGAACTCAAACAGCATTCTGGAAAGAATTTTCAACGAAAACCGAGGGTACACTGTATATATATAGGGGTTAACCTCTGGTGGGGAGACACCATGCCCAACCCTTCTAAGGCGGGGTAGGTGCCAGAGCCAGAGCTTGCTTCCATCTGCAGCTCACAAGCCTGCAATTCCCTCGATCCCCCCTGAGGCGGAACAAATGGCACACCGGAGACCTAGCTTCTCCCTGCGAGCCCCGTGAGGGCGGTGAATGGGGTTAGGCCTGAGGACAGTTGGTCCCGAAGACGAGGAGGTACTTGTACCTCCTCCCATGGGAGACATAGGTCTCAAGACACTCCCAAGACAGGGAGCCAAGGCCAGGTCACCATCTGGAAAAGACCCGGGCCGGGAAAGTACCGGCGAATCTACAACAACAACAACAAACCTCTGGTGTAAATTGTGGGACCCATAGCCTCGAAGAAGTGGATAAAAAGGCTTCAAGGAAGAATATTTGGATTTCATCCTGAAGCCATTTGAATATCCTACTTGCCCTACCACCCCATTTTTTCATTCTTTTTTACCAATAGGTATATTTTATTACATAATATGGTACAAAAGCTTTAAGAGATACACATGACGGGGCCAGGAGCCCCGTCATGTGATTTTCGTTCATCATGAGGCGGGCTAAAACGATATGGGTTCGAGTCCTTGGCTAGTCGCAGTGTTGTTATTGATTAAATACCACTTGTTCGTGGTTATTATATATATATATATATATATATATATATATATATATATATATATATATAATATAATAATATTTTATATATATATATATATATATATATATATATATATATATATATAATATATATATATATATATATATATATATATATATATATATATATATATATATATATATATATATATATATATATATATATATATATATATATATATATATATATATATATATATATATATATATATATATATACATTGTCTCTACGTCCACAGCAGGACTCGAACCTGCAAACTCTGTATCAGAGTAACCAGTACTTTACCACAGAGCTAGACCCGTCAAGCTCTGTGGTAAAGTACTGTTACTCTGATACAGAGTTTGCAGGTTCATCGTTGACTAGAGACAATGTTTGTAAATAATTTTGCCTTTTTGCGAATTGTTAAGCATATATATATATATATACATACCAAGACTTTTTTCTTCCTGAAACACTAGACAGGTGACCACATTGTTTTAAGTGGGAAAGGGAACACAGAAGACCTGACACGGTATACAGGATGGGATGACACATATTATAAACATGAGACATGCATAAAGACCTGTGGAATTTAGGGTGTAAGAATGACACCACAACCACCCACACATCTTCCTACACTCCATTAATCAACACTTACTTCCCCTACCACTGTGCGACTTAGTCAGTGTAATATACACTATGTCGGGTGGGGGCAGGTTCCTGTGGTTGGAGGGAGAGAGGGCAGTCGGGTTAGCGTGGGCTGGTTGGGGTGGGCTTAGGTGGGCGGAGGTGGGTGGCGTTGCTGCCAACCAATTGGTCCTTTCACAGGCCACAAAGGCACTAAGAGGTCGGCGAGGCCGCTGGAATACGAAGTCGACTGCCGCTGCTCGCGTCATTGAGAGCAAAATTCACTTCACCTCGCCGCCCACAAGAAAGTTTTGCTCGCCTATAGCGAACGAAAATTTTGGATTCATGGAGCCGGTGGTGCTAGGGCTCGAATCTTTTTATTTATTTTTCACATTTTTTATTTTTTGTAAGGAAATTTGGGATGCGATCGAAGGGCAGTGGTTTCCAGGTACCACTGTCAACTAATAGAGATCTTTCGGCTTTGTGACGTATTTGATTGACGTATTTGGGGTTGACGTATTTGTGGGTGAAGTTTTTGTTGGCGACATATGTGCGGCTGACGAATGTGGGGCTGACGTATGTGGGGTTGATGTATGTAAGGTTGACGTATGTGGGGTTGACGAATGTGGGGTTGACGTATGTGGGGTTGACGAATGTGGGGCTGACGTATGTGGGGTTGACGTATGTGGGGTTGACGTATGTGGGGTTGACGTATGTGGGGGTTAACGTATGTGAAGTTACAGGAGTTAAACTCAGCTGTTGGTGGCCTTTTTTTATATGAAGATGAAGTGCTAAACCTTCACCGGTTTCGCTGCATAGATAATTAGACTCATAGAAAGGGGATGGTGCCTTCCATTGTCTGGTGGCAAGGGAGGGCATTCAGGTTTGATTCAAGGAAGGGGAGGTCAGATCCAGTGCATTGAATCAAGAGTATCTCGATATACACCGAGATGTAAATGCTGAACCTAATAAGCCTAAATGGTCAGTTGGACCGAACTGACATAAAAAATGGATCTTTTCCAAATGTTTCTTATATGGATTTATTGAAATATTTATTTTGATTTAAAGCGGAGTATAAATTTAAACTTTTGCACCACAACTAACGAGACCTCAATTAACCTTGTGATAATGAACGTAATTTATATTAGCCTCTTGGGTGTTGGCAAGAGGTGTGGGGTTAAAAGATAAAGAATCTAACACAAAGTGGGAGTTGTCACAGTTGCTCTTTGCTGATGACACTGTGCTTTTGGGAGATTCTGAAGAGAAGTTGCATAGTTTGGTTGATGAGTTTGATAGGGTATGTAAAAGAAGAAAATTAAAAGTGAATATAGGAAAGAGTAAGGTGATAAGGATAACAAAAAATTAGGTAAGAAAAGATTGGATATCAGATTGGAGGGAGAGAGTATGGAGGAGGTGAATTTATTCAGATATTTAGGAGTGGTCGCGTCAGCAGATGGGTATATGAAAGATGAGGTGAATCATAGAACTGATAAGGGGAAAAAGGTGAATGGTGCACTCAGGATTTTGTGGAGACAAAGAATATTTGTCCATTGAAGCAAAAAAGGGAATGTACGAGAGTATTGTTACACCAATGCTCTTATATGGGTGTGAAACATGGGTGGTGAATGTTGCAACGAGGAGAAGGCTGGAGGCAGTGGAGATGTCATGTCTGAGGGCAATGTGTGGTGTGAATATAATGCAAAGTATTCGTAGTTTGGAAATTGGGAGGAGGTGAGGGATTACCAAAATTATTATCCAGAGGGCTGAGGAGGGGTTACTGAGATGGTTCAGACATGTAGAGAGGATGGACCAAAACAGAATGACTTCGAGAGTGTATAAATCTATAGTGGAGGAAAGGCGGGCATACACCTCTCAGTGTATGTCATGTTATATGAGCGAGGCCTTCCGCTGGCCCACATGTCTACCTCCTGAAGATCACATTATGTTACGTAACATTGCTGGCTTCTGTCCTTGCTGTTCTTGGTAAATAATTTCAGGTGTACTTTCTCATTCTAATTTTTATCATATATTCTTTCATACATTTGTACTGAAGGCAAATTGTTCTTCCGTCCTCCTAGCTTAGATATTTTAAATTCAAAATCCATTTTGTTCTTGCTTTACTTTACATGAAGGTTAATTTATACAAGAGCTACGTTCCCTAATTCTGAAACTTTACATTTCCACTCTGTGAGTTTTATTTACTAACCTGGAGGACATTTTGAGCCTCATTATTGCCCTATAATTCAAATCATTCTCACTCACATTGATCTCTCCATTGCAATCACGTCTTGCCACGTACAGCTGAACTTTCTCCCGCTGGGTTTAAATAATTTGATAATGCTGAGGCTTTGTCCCCTCGTTCGAGATTTTGATGCCCCGTTGGTTACATTATAGTTCATGTTGTTTGTGGTCTGCATGGGGCGATTACCATCAGCCGGTCGATGTGATGGCAAAATTTTTTTTTTTTTCTTTCATATGAATATCCACTCTCTTTTTTTTAAGGACATATGTTTTGAAAAGTAATTTCAGTAACTTGCAGCTTTTACATTAGTGTTATTTGTAATTCATAATATATAATGCTAGGGGGAAAAACTTTTATCTGTATCTGTACCTCATACCACTACCAACCATGGTGTCTGTACCTCCTACCATTATGTACTATGGTGTACCTCACACCACTACCTACCATGGTGTCTATACCTCCTACCATTATGTACTATGGTGTACCTCACACCACTACCTACCATGGTGTCTGTACCTCCTACCATTATGTACTATGGTGTACCTCACACCACTACCTACCATGGTGTCTATACCTCCTACCATTATGTACTATGGTGTACCTCACACCACTACCTACCATGGTGTCTGTACCTCCTACCATTATGTACTATGGTGTACCTCACACCACTACCTACCATGGTGTCTATACCTCCTACCATTATGTACTATGGTGTACCTCACACCACTACCTACCATGGTGTCTGTACCTCCTACCATTATGTACTATGGTGTACCTCACACCACTACCTACCATGGTGTCTATACCTCCTACCATTATGTACTATGGTGTACCTCACACCACTACCTACCATGGTGTCTGTACCTCCTACCATTATGTACTATGGTGTACCTCACACCACTACCTACCATGGTGTCTATACCTCCTACCATTATGTACTATGGTGTACCTCACACCACTACCTACCATGGTGTCTGTACCTCCTACCATTATGTACTATGGTGTACCTCACACCACTACCTACCATGCTGTCTATACCTCCTACCATTATGTACTATGGTGTACCTCACACCACTACCTACCATGGTGTCTGTACCTCCTACCATTATGTACTATGGTGTACCTCACACCACTACCTACCATGGTGTCTATACCTCCTACCATTATGTACTATGGTGTACCTCACACCACTACCTACCATGGTGTCTGTACCTCCTACCATTATGTACTATGGTGTACCTCACACCACTACCTACCATGGTGTCTGTACCTCCTACCATTATGTACTATGGTGTACCTCACACCACTACCTACCATGGTGTCTATACCTCCTACCATTATGTACTATGGTGTACCTCACACCACTACCTACCATGGTGTCTGTACCTCCTACCATTATGTACTATGGTGTACCTCATACAACTACCTACCATGGTGTCTGTACCTCCTACCATTATGTACTATGGTGTACCTCACACCACTACCTACCATGGTGTCTGTACCTCCTACCATTATGTACTATGGTGTACCTCACACCACTACCTACCATGGTGTCTGTACTTCCTACCATTATGTACTATGGTGTACCTCACACCATTACCTACCATGGTGTCTGTACCTCCTACCATTATGTACTATGGTGTACCTCACACCATTACCTACCATTGTGTCTGTACCTCCTACCATTATCTACTATAGTGTACCTTACACCATTACCTACCATGGTGTCTCCTACCTCCTACCATTATGTACTATGGTGTACCTCACACCATTACCTACCATGGTGTCTGTACCTCCTACCATTATCTACTATGGTGTACCTCATACCATTACCTACCATGGTGTATGTACATTCTACCATAGTGTACCTCACACCATTACCTACCATGGTGTCTGTACCTCCCACCATTATCTACCATGGTGTATCTCCCACCATTACGTACCATGGTGTCTGTATCTCACTCCAGTGTAGATAAATGGTTCAGAGAACCGACAAGTTGATAAATTAGACACATATGCAACACTTGTGTATCTGTATTCTGGAAACGTTTCGCCCCACAGGGGCTTCATCAGTCCTCCTGATCTTCACTATTCTTCTTTGTATTGGACTGATGAAGCCACTCTGTAGCGAAACGTTTCCACAATAGGGGGATGTGATAACGACATATAAAATACTGAGAGGAATCGACACCCTAGTGTCGTACATGTGTCTAATTTATCAGCTTACTCCATTTATTACGCTGTATATTATAAAATATTTGTAAAAAAAAAAAGCTCCATATATAATGTCAGTTTCCGGGATTTGTTCTGAAACCAGACGCGTATTAGTCGTGAAGAGAAGCCAGGACAAGACGGCAGCAGGAGAGGTTTGTTTATTAATTAAGTCAGTAGAACAGCTGAGGATGTAGCAAGTCGTCAGGGTTTGGTGTAGATATGTGGGTGGTATTTTTGGCTAAGTCTAAGCCACTGGTTATTTTATTGTTATGATCTCACGGTTTTCCTTTAAGGGCCGAGTGTGTGCAAGGGCTGGTGTTTTGGCGAGTACATATAACGTTTTCACTCACTAGTATCTAGTGAGCTAATGTGAGTTGAGTAAAAGTGAACTGGAGTGTGGTGATTTTGGTATGTAGTAGAGTAGGTTGTATGTTGTATATATCAGTTTACTATTAATATATGTATATATATTTCTGTGTATGCTAGTTTTTGTGCCCTTCCTGTTAATAACTATTGACTCCACACTTAAAGTGAAGGTACAAGCTGGCCCTAGGGTGGTTTATGTGGGGTAATTTAAATGTCCCAAGACTAGGCAGGTTGTTTACCCGTTAGGAACCAGGACATTTATTTACGTTACGTAGTAAAAAAGCGTAACACCATTACTTACCATGGTGTATTTCATACCATTGCCTACCATGGTGTCTATATCTCATACTATTACCTACCATAGTGTCTCATACCATTACCTACCATAGTGTCTCATACCATTACCTATCATGGTGTCCCGTACCATTACCTACCATGGAGTATGTTTCTCATGTCATTAAATATCGAGCCTGTGTGAGTTCTTTCAGTTTTTATGTGCTCACCTTCACGAGTATTTTTGCTTTCGTCTCTGTTTTCAGTTGATGCATCAGCGTGTTCTAATCTCTCTCTTAATATGACTCAATATTTCGACAGAGGTTGTTATCATGTCGTCTTACTCGGGGCTATTCATCAGCTTCTTTGAGTTTTTCAGTCATTCATCTCCTGTGTTTGACATTTGTCAATGTCATCTTCAGAGGTCTTGTTTTAATTATTTTCCTCACTCGTGTGTGTGTGTGTGTGTGTGTATGTGTGTGTGTATGTGTGTGTGTGTGTGTGTATGTATGGAGATGGTGGTCGGTGATGAATGGCAGCTAGAGTGATGGATTGCCGGCCTTATAACAATAATTTTAAGCAATTTGTCTCAGTTATCTCTAGATTGTTGGTACCATTTTGGAAACTCTTCTTGAATGAAGAAGTTTTGGTGAGAGAAAGTGAGGGAGTGGAGAGAAAGACAGAACGAAGCGAAGTGTATAAACATACATTCATATATATATATATATATATATATATATATATATATATATATATATATATATATATATATATATATATATATATATATATATATATATATATATATATATTCTCGTGCCGAATAAGCAGAGCGAAAATTTACTTTTTCATAAGTCTGCGAAAATCATTCTGAACTTCACGAAAAAAATATATATCATTGATTTTAAGTAATATTACATATATTTAAACTGACCTATGATATATATAGCAGAATTCAGCTAAAAAAAAAGTGCTAAATGAAGTAAGGTTAGGTGAGGTTTCTAAGTTACGTTTTGTTCAAAAGCAATATTTTTTACATCATTGCCAATGAAAAAAAAATATATGAGTCAGACCGTAAACAAATGTTGAAACATTCTTTTCGTTCCACATTCCTCATTAAAAAAAATGAATTTCTTCATAAAAATTTTTGGGTAATAGATGATTCGCTTCAACCCCAAAGAAAGAAAGCGAAATATGATTTAGTAAACAATATAATTAGGCAGACTGGGTAAATTAGGTTATTTTAGGTATAGAAATTTGAACTGACACACACACACACACACACACACACACACACACACACACACCACACCACCCACGACTAATCATTTTCTTTCTCACTAATCACTCAATGTTTTCTTTGCATGGGCGTCGGAAGGGACAACAAGGGACCGACCAGGCGGAAAGTTTGCATAATTCCGCACTCAGCATGCAGACATTAACTGATGAAACTCAACTCAGTCATTCCCATGTCAAGCGTCAGGGCTGAGAGGGATCACTGGTTAATGCGAAGACGCGTTGGATTGTACTGCGTCGACGTATGCGCTGCGCTGCGTCTTGTACAGTACTCAGCCTCAGACAACCTTCTTCCTCTCTACCATCATGGTTTTTGCTCCTATGCGCGCGCGCACACACACGCTCGTGAGCACACACATGCATAAATGTACACATGCATACATATGGACACACAAAAAAGGCCAAGTGCCTATAGACAATTAGTAACTACATACACACACACACACACATACACACTACGCATTAGAACTTGGCAAAATAAATGAGGTATTCCATAATCTAAAAGAACTTAAAGAGAAACGACCTTGAAACAAAAGACCATAATCATGGGTAATGGGGGAATTTCAAACACAGAAAAATCAACTGGGCAGCCTATGAGGCTGCAAGAGTAAACAGATGACCAACTGAATCCTTTATTTATCGATGATCGGTTTCCTTCTGCATCAAAACACGAGTGAGAGACCACAGAGATAAATGCTATAAAATACTGACACGATGGAACAATAAACACAATAATAAACGAATAATAAACACAATTATAAATACAATAAATAATAAACACAATAATAAACACAAATGCAATAAAGGATCGTATTATACTACATTTGTTTTTATTTTTTCTACCGTGAGAGACTACGCAAACATCAATACTGAAGAGAACATTCACTAGGAAAGGTAAAGAAGTTGTTAACATGAGCTCCTTAAACTCAGAAGTCGCTATGCCGTGGATGTCACGCAGACGGAGCCAGTTTATCTTGGATGGAGGAATTCACAACTAACCAGCAGATTGGAAACGAAACTAGACAATGTATATGTCCGTCCAGTCAGGTCATGGATAAGAAAGAGGAAAGTGGAGAGAAAGAGAGAGACGACGTATTAGGTGAAGAGATGACGACCTGTCCTTCTTGGAGAACTAGAGAGAGACCTTGTACTTGTTGGAGAACTAATGAGATAGTTACCTTGTCCTTGCTGGAGAACTAGCGAGATACCTTGTACTTGTTGGAGAACTAGCGAGATACCTTGTACTTGTTGGAGAACTAATGAGATACCTTGTCCTTGCTGGATAACTAATGAGATAGATACCTTGTCCTTGCTGGAGAACTAGCTAGAACTTGTCCTTGTTTGAGGACTAATGAGAGACGTTTACCATGCTAGGAAAATAGCGAGACCGTGTTGTTGTTGGGTACAGCTGTGCGAGCGCCGTGATCTGCCTTCTGTCGTAGACATGACAATAATAAATTTATGTCGAATGTCATTACATTTTTAAGTGTGATAACAGAGACGACGGGGGAAAATAACAGAGATGACGAATAACGGAAAAAAAACGCGAAAGGAAAATGACAATAGTGACTACATTTGTGATGCTGATTATGTGGTGGTGGGTGTACCTTGATGCCAGTGCAGGGCTCTTGATTCATGGAACTAGAGCTGTTCTTTCCTCGAATCAAACCTGATTATCTCCCATTCCCTGGATGTTGTGTGACTCCCCGACGAACTTAGGCCCTTTCCTATAACAATAATAATAATAATAATAATAATCGAAGGTGGCTTCCGAGTTGCTTTATTCATAGCTTTCCTCTGACGCCGCAAAACAGGTGATTATCAATGGACAAAAATAAAAATTCCCTTCACGCACAAAAACAAAAGCCAAAGTTTGCCGCATATATCACTTTTAAATGTGAGGTAAAGTGTTGTGTCAAAACTTGCAGGAGTTGTGACAGCTTCTTCAGCGACGTGGAACTTTCAGACGGAGAGAAAAGTTCCTCTTTATTGTGATGAACTTTCTCGGTACCTGAATTTTTTTTATGTATTTACAAGTGTATATATACATATCTGTGTGCATGTAATAGGCGATCTTAAGTATTCAGTGTGACCGTAATGAAGACAAAGTCAAAAATTATCTAAATACCTGTGTTACGCAGGACATTATCATAGAGAGGACAGCAAGTGTGTGTGTGTGTATGTGTGTACTCACCTATTTGTGCTCACCTATTTGTGGTTGCAGGGGTCGAGTCATAGCTCCTGGCCCCGGCTCTTCACTGATTGCTACTAGGTCCTCTCTCTCCCTGCTCCATGAGCTTTATCAAACCTCGTCTTAAAACTATGTATGGTTCCTGCCTCCACTACGTCGCTTTCTAGGCTATTCCACTTCCTGACAACTCTATGACTGAAGGAATACTTCCTAACATCCCTTTGACTCATAGGAGTCTTCAACTTCCAATTGTGACCCCTTGTTTCTGTGTCCCCTCTCTGGAACATCTTGTCTCTGTCCACCTTATCTATTCCTCGCAGTATTTTATATGTCGTTATCATGTCTCCCCTAACCCTCCTGTCCTCTAGTGTCATCAGGCCGATTTCCCTTAACCTTTCATCGTAGGACAATCCCCTTAGCTCTGGGACTAGTATTGTTGCAAACCTTTGCACTTTCTCTAATTTCTTGACGTGCTTGACCAGGTGTGGGTTCCAAACTGGTGCTGCATACTCCAGTATGGGCCTGACGTATATGGTGTACAGAGTCTTGAATGATTCCTTAGTGAGGTATTGGAACGCTATTCTTAGGTTTGCCAGCCGCCCGTATGCTGCAGCAGTTATCTGATTGATGTGTGCCTCAGGAGATGTGCTCGGTATTATACTCACCCCAAGAGTGAGTGAGGTTTGCAGTCTTTGGCCACCTAGACTATACTCTGTCTGCGGTCTTCTTTGCCCTTCCCCGATCTTCATGACTTTACATTTGGCAGGGTTAAATTCAAGGAGCCAGTTACTGGACCAGGCTTGTAGCCTGTCCAGGTCTCTTTGTAGTCCTGCCTGATCCTCGACTGATTTAATTCTTCTCATTAACTTCACATCATCTGCACACAGGGACACTTCTGAGTCTATCCCTTCCGTTATGTCATTCACATATACCAAAAACAGTACAGGTCCTAGGACTGACCCTTGTGGAACCCCACTCGTCACAGGTGCCCACTCTGACACCTCGTCACGTACCATGACTCGTTGTTGCCTCCCTGTCAGATATTCTCTGATCCATTGCAGTGCCTTTCCTGTTACGTGTGCTTGATCCTCTAGCTTTTGCATTAACCTCTTGTTAGGAACTGTGTCGAACGCCTTCTTGCAGTCCAAGAAAATGCAGTCTATCCACCCCTCTCTCTCGTGTCTTACTTCTGTTACCTTGTCATAAAACTCCAGTAGGTTTGTGACACAGGATTTTCCTTCCCTGAAACCGTGCTGGTTGTCGTTTATAAGCTTGTGTCTTTCTAGGTGGTCCACCACTCTCCTCCTGATGATCTTCTCCATGACTTTGCATAATATACACGTCAGTGACACAGGTCTGTAGTTTAATGCCTCGTGTCTGTCTCGTTTCTTAAAAATTGGAACTACATTTGCCATCTTCCACGCCTCAGGTAGTTGCCCAGTTTCAATGGATGTGTTGAAGATTTTTGTTAATGGCACACACAACATCTCTGTTCCCTCTCTAAGGACCCACGGAGAAATGTTGTCCGGTCCCACAGCTTTTGAGGTATCGAGTTCACATAGCAGCTTCTTCACCTCCTCCTCGGTTGTGTGTATTTCATCCAGCACTTGTTGGTATACCTCCCTATTCTGAATTCCTGGAGTCCTTCCTGTCTCCTCTGTAAATACTTCTTTAAATCTCATGTTGAGCTCCTCACATACCTCTTGGTCGTTTCTTGTGAACTCCCCACCTTCCTTCCTCAGCCTGATTACCTGGTCCTTGACTGTTGTTTTCCTCCTGATGTGGCTATACAACAGCTTCGGGTCAGACTTGACTTTTGATGCTATATCATTTTCATATTGTCGCTGAGCCTCCCTTCTTACCCGTGCATATTCGTTTCTGGCTCTTCGGCTAATCTCTTTATTTTCCTGGGTCCTTTGTCTTCTGTACTTTTTCCATTCTCTATTACACTTAGTTTTTGCCTCCCTACACCTCTGGGTGAACCAAGGACTCGTTCTGGTCTTCCCATTACTTCTGTTTCCCTTGGGGACAAACCTCTCCTCTGCCTCTTTGCATTTGGTTGTCACATATTCCATCATTTCTTTTACTGGTTTTCCTGCCAATTCTCACTCCCACATGCGTGTGTAGTCCCCCCTTTTGTAGTTTCGTTTCTCCCTTCCTATTCCTGCTCCCTTCTCCACTTGTAGCTCAACTATATAATCAAAACACAGAACCAAATGATCACTAGCTCCAAGGGGCCTTTCATATGTGATATCCTCGATGTCCGAACTACTCAAGGTGAATACTAGGTCCAGTCTTGCTGGATCATCCCCACCTCTCTCTATGGTAGTGTCTCTAACATGTTGATGCATGAGGTTTTCCAGTACCACATCCATCATCTTGGCTCTCCATGATTCAGGACCCCCGTGGGGCTCCAGGTTTTCCCAATCAATCTCCTTGTGATTGAAATCACCCATAACTAGTAACTTTGCTCTTCCCATGTGGGCTCTTCTGGCTACCTCGGCTAGTGTGTCTACCAATGCTCTGTTGCTCTCGTCGTATTCTTAAGCTCGTGGCCTCCTGCAGTTCTGTGGCGGGTTGTACATTACAGCGTACATTACAGTGTGTGTTAGTTACCATTTTGTCCTAGGCACATGTCGATTAGACACTAGGCCTGTTGTATGTATGTGTGTGTGTGTGTGTGTGTGTGTGTGTGTAACGAAACACTTCGAAATGTTTCGGCCCCGCCGGGAATTGAACCCGGGCCCTCCGTGCGTGAAGCAAGAGCGCTAGCCACCATGCCATCGGGGCGTGTGTGTGTGTGTTTGTGTGTGTGTGTTTGTTTGTGTGTGTGTGTGTGTGTGTGTGTGTGTGTGTGTGTTTGTGTGTGTGTGTGTATGTGCGCGCGCGCGTATGAAAATTGTGAAAAATCTCTTGAGTTGTGTAATAAGGTGACAAAATAATTCTCGGTAATAATAAGACGTCATTGTTTACATTGTGTCACTACGTCATCTCTCTCAGTCTATGACTCACTGAACGTCACACATGATGTCACCAGCGGTGTACAGCAACCAAAAACACCTACTAATAATTTTTCATGTTTGCATTGGCAGTTTTTCAATGATATGAATTGCTTATATATGGAATTTACGTAAATGTAACTCGTACTAAAACGTACAAGTATTGGACAGTGGATTTTATAACCAGTTCCATGAGTCTCAGTGTTTTTAATCGCCTTTGTGCATTATCTCTTTCGTGTTGGTGTATCTACCTGGAATCTACCTGGAGGTCGTTGCGAGGGTCAACGCCCCGCGACCCGTTTCTTTTACTTACGAGAAAGATGAAAAAATGAAGGTAAAAATCTACTTGGGTTTTGATGCGTTGATATACATGATGTAGATGGAGTCTGTGCAACTTGTGCAGCAACAAAAACAGCAGCAGCAACAACAGAAACAGCAGCAGCAACAACAGAAACAGCAGCAGCAACAACAGAAACAGCAGCAGCAACAACAGAAACAGCAGCAGCAACAACAGAAACAGCAGCAGCAACAACAGAAACAGCAGCAGCAACAACAGAAACAGCAGCAGCAACAACAGAAACAGCAGCAGCAACAACAGAAACAGCAGCAGCAACAACAGAAACAGCAGCAGCAACAACAGAAACAGCAGCAGCAACAACAGAAACAGCAGCAGCAACAACAGAAACAGCAGCAGCAACAACAGAAACAGCAGCAGCAACAACAGAAACAGCAGCAGCAACAACAGAAACAGCAGCAGCAACAACAGAAACAGCAGCAGCAACAACAGAAACAGCAGCAGCAACAACAGAAACAGCAGCAGCAACAACAGAAACAGCAGCAGCAACAACAGAAACAGCAGCAGCAACAACAGAAACAGCAGCAGCAACAACAGAAACAGCAGCAGCAACAACAGAAACAGCAGCAGCAACAACAGAAACAGCAGCAGCAACAACAGAAACAGCAGCAGCAACAACAGAAACAGCAGCAGAACAGAAACAAGCAGCAAACAGACAGCAGCAACAACAGAAACAGCAGCAGCAACAACAAAACAGCAGCAGCAACAACAGAAACAGCAGCAGCAACAACAGAAACAGCAGCAGCAACAACAGAAACAGCAGCAGCAACAACAAAACAGCAGCAGCAACAGAAACAGCAGCAGCAGCAACAAAACAGCAGCAGCAACAACAAAAACAGCAGCAGCAACAACAAAAACAGCAGCATCAACAACAGAAACAGCAGCAGCAACAACAGAAACAGCAGCAGCAACAACAGAAACAGCAGCAGCAACAACAGAAACAGCAGCAGCAACAACAGAAACAGCAGCAGCAACAACAGAAACAGCAGCAGCAACAACAAAACAGCAGCAGCAACAACAGAAACAGCAGCAGCAACAACAGAAACAGCAGCAGCAACAACAGAAACAGCAGCAGCAACAACATAAACAGCAGCAGCAACAGAAACAGCAGCAGCAGCAACAAAAACAGCAGCAGCAACAACAAAACAGCAGCAGCAACAACAAAACAGCAGCAGCAACAACAGAAACAGCAGCAGCAACAACAGAAACAGCAGCAGCAACAACAGAAACAGCAGCAGCAACAACAAAACAGCAGCAGCAACAACAGAAACAGCAGCAGCAACAACATAAACAGCAGCAGCAACAGAAACAGCAGCAGCAACAACAGAAACAGCAGCAGCAACAACAGAAAACAGCAGCAGCAACAACAGAAACAGCAGCAGCAACAACAGAAACAGCAGCAGCAACAACAGAAACAGCAGCAGCAACAACAGAAACAGCAGCAGCAACAACATAAACAGCAGCAGCAACAACAGAAACAGCAGCAGCAACAACAGAAACAGCAGCAGCAACAACAGAAACAGCAGCAGCAACAACAGAAACAGCAGCAGCAACAACAGAAACAGCAGCAGCAACAACAGAAACAGCAGCAGCAACAACAGAAACAGCAGCAGCAACAACATAAACAGCAGCAGCAACAACAGAAACAGCAGCAGCAACAACATAAACAGCAGCAGCAACAACAGAAACAGCAGCAGCAACAACATAAACAGCAGCAGCAACAGAAACAGCAGCAGCAGCAACAAAAACAGCAGCAGCAACAACAAAAACAGCAGCAGCAACAACAGAAACAGCAGCAGCAACAACAGAAACAGCAGCAGCAACAACAGAAACAGCAGCAGCAACAACAGAAACAGCAGCAGCAACAACATAAACAGCAGCAGCAACAACAGAAACAGCAGCAGCAACAACAGAAACAGCAGCAGCAACAACAGAAACAGCAGCAGCAACAACAGAAACAGCAGCAGCAACAACAGAAACAGCAGCAGCAACAACAGAAACAGCAGCAGCAACAGAAACAGCAGCAGCAGCAACAAAAACAGCAGCAGCAACAACAGAAACAGCAGCAGCATCAACAACAGAAGCAGTAACAGTAACAGCATCAGGAACAGCAAAAACAAACAACAGCAGCAGCAGCAACAACAGCAGCAGCAGAAACAGCTGCAGCAACAGCACCAGCAGCAACGGCTAAGTGAGTGTGTGCGGTGGTTCATCTTCCTGTCAGATCTCATCATGTTTTCATTCGTTATAAACCTATTTATTAACCAACTTATTAAAACTAATCTTGAAGACGTAGTAGATGATGCTGCCATCTACCATAATGTCTCCACACATTTTCCAAAGTGTTTTTTTTTTTATTTTTTTTTTACTATTTTTTTTTTAATTTTGAAGGTTCATTTTCTGATTTTTTTTAATTTTGATTTTTTTACCTTTTTTTTTTTTTAATTCCGAGGGTTCATTTTCTACTTTTTTTTTTTAATCAGTGTCAGCAAAGAAAATATAAGTCTACAGAAATATAAATTATGGAGCGTCGTCTGTGTTTACATCAACAACAACAATATTGCTCAGTTGAGACTTACTGTCACCATTCTTAAGTTTTGACGAATTAAAATTCTCGTTATATATATATATATTTTTTTTAACCCATGTACCATTACTCTAGCACGTTCTAGTTATGCTATTGTTTGTGCTTTGTAAAACTGACATGAAAATAGGACAATTACTCTTAAAAAAACAAGGTGATATGATCCAGCTGCTCCCACGTAGCCTCTGACTTGCCAAAAAAATGAATATAATTTGTAGCGTGATATATAGAAAGAGCTGTGGGCGTGAGGGGTGGGTGTGAAGAGCGGGTGTGAGGGGTGGGCGTGAGGGGTGGGTGTGAAGAGCGGGTGTGAGGAGTTAGTGTGAAGAGCGGGTGTGAAGGGTGGGCGTGAGGAGTGGGCGTGAGGGGTGGGTGTGAAGGGTGGGTGTCAGCTGAGTGAACATGGAGGTGAGTGATGGGGTGGAGTCACGCGGTGAAGGGCAGGGAATAATGACTTTGTTTTTCTCCGTTTGTGAAGGAAAGAGGAGGTGGGGAGGGAAGGAAGCGACGGGGATGGAAGAGGTGTAAGGGAGACAAAGTAAGAAACGGGGAATGGGCCAGTGTGAGATCAAGACAGAAACAATGATGGAGTGTAGGAACATATGATCCCGGACGACATTCAACTCTATGTACCACATCAAAACACATCAGCACATAACACATCTACACAAAATTTAAAACTTCCAAAACCCATTCACAAAACCCCACCGTCAAAATAATACTTTTACTCATAATACTCACTCAAAATCCTATCAACAATCAAGTTTCTCCTCAAAGTTGACAAAGGTCCAGAGAGTCACATCAGGGGTTGAAAAATCCACGAATCCCGTCAAACCGAGACTGCATGCACTCAGTCTAACTATAATATATCACAATCCTCGGCAATGAACAAGCTGTGCCGATCGGTAATATTAGTGCATTAAAATTATTTGATATCTGGATTGTAATATATTGTAAGAACATAATTCACATCAAGTTATTACATAGGATTAAATACAACTGTAACCCGTTCCGGGGAACAAGTGAGAAAACGCATGCAAAAGTAGGAAGCCGTTTTTGGCGAAACTCAGGTGAAGAGGTCGGAGATGTGATGAGTTTGGTGCACCAAATTGTCGTTTTAAAAGAGCAATTCAGAGATCCCGCCCATCAATTACATTATAATCGCTTATGAATCAAAAAGAGCTGCAGCATAAACCAAGCGCTGTAATACGACACTCCTTAGGATTCCAACGTGGATGGCTGGTGATGTCTTTGTCTACTAGCCAAATCTCTCCGGTACAGAAGTTCGGCAGTTCTCTGGGTGGTGCCGGTGGTCTAATTATCAGGAAACAGGACAAGCGTCTCCTGACACCAGCCAATGTCAAATGATGACCCGTAACTGGTTCAGCATCCGCTGGCTTACCTGAACTTGCTCTTCCATTCCATTCAAAGAACGCAGAATCACCATATAACAGCATCCTCCTATTAACTCCAGGCTGGTACATATTTTCTCAGGATGCTGCTGCCTGGAGATAGCAGCTTAACCTTAGGTGAGAATATTATATTCTGGTTTAAAGGTTCTTTCCTCAGGGTTATGAAACAGACAACATAAAATGAGCGATGAATGTGTGTTTATTAATAATTGCTTGAAATATATAATTATAAAGCACCGAGGCTAGAAATTATTCACCCGGCTACTGTTCACTGATTTAACATTTGGAATGGTTTTATTATGTGGTGTACCAGGGCCAGGATACGCACCTATGTAGTAGACTAGGACTAGGACATATTTATGTGGCGTACCAGAGCCAGGATACGCACCTAAGTGGTGAATCAGGACCAGGACATATATCTATGTGGTGTATCAGGGTGAGGATATATGCCCCTGGGTAAGTAATAACATGTGATCCTGGTAGTGAGGGAGCGTGTATACGCTTGCATTAGTGTCAGAAACACTGAATGATGACAGAATGATGGGGAGAAAGCTGAGACACAGGTAACAAGAGATATGTGTATGTTTCGACCTCAGAGACCCGTTTCAGCAGACGAAAAGGGTCTCCGAGGCCAAGAAATACAGACCTCTTTCACCCGTGTTTCAATGTTTTATTACAGAGTTACGCTTATAACCCGAGTGTCAGGTAACGCACAAGGTAAAATTGCATCAGCGTTTTACACGAGGGAAAAAAATATTACCAAAATGCTGCATAAATACAACAGTGAGAGACTCGTGAGCGTCATTGTAAGGCTTCAAATGCTTCTTCGGATATATAGATGCTGAAATACTTCTAAAGCTGTTTACATTACAGATTTGAGCAAAACGTAAAGACGCAGCGGTATAGTGTGGTATTCGCACCAACAAACAAACACATGAGCATAAGCGGTATAAAACATCAAGTTGAGAAACAAACACAAAAACAACGTCTCTCTTGGTGATCAGACTTTTTTTTAGGTCTTATAATTGACTTGAAAAAAACTTAATCACCGAACGAAACGTCGTCTTTATTAAGTGTCCATTCTCCATTCGGGTTCGTTTAATAAGAAAAATACATGAAGATAAAATATGAAAAGCTCAGAAACATGGTGAACGCTTGTTCCTACAGCTAAGAAAACCCCATATATTGTTTACAGTAAACAATGAAAATGTCCTCGTTAGTGAGCTGGTAAAAAAAAAGAAAATATTTTATACCCGCACACATAAACATTAAAAAATACGAGAAAGTAGATAACGAAGAATACTAAACACCATAATAAGAGAGAATAAGAAACTACTCTTGAAGATAGTTGGGAAGACTACTAAACACCAATAAAACAACGGACATGACGAGTATAGCTGCTCTGCTCTTGTAACAATAATAGCTGATCATAAACAGATAATCAAAGTAAACAGACTGTTGAATTTCAACTCAGTCTCCTGTTCTCTTTGGATTTACTGCGATTTTATTTGATCATATCATTTATAGTGTATATAAACTTAGTAAATTGGAAAAAAAGTGTACTCATTTTATTTAGAAGGCGACCGTAACTAGCGTCAAGGACCGTTTATGGAAAAAGTGCCCATCAACCAAATTGTGGTAACTTTGTAGGCCTGTGGGTTGCTGGCACAAACAGCAGGGTGGATCAGATGGTTTAGCCTCTTGCTAAGCCGTGGGAGGGGAACAACTCACGAAACTGTTCACAGGTACGCCACAGGGTCTTTGGGTATCCCACAGAAAAGACTTAGGGTGCCACTCCGCACCCGACTCAGTGGTGAGCAGTGTCAAGAGATACAGATAATTCAACAGGAACTCCGAGAAAACCACTTCACGCTAATTAACTTGTTAGCACCATTGACACGTTATCAAAAGCAGAATTCCATCCTGAATCTCAAAGACATCCGAAATTGTTCGAAATTTTGAACCTTCCTGCAATGTTGTGGCTACTTCTATGTTTGTGTTAATATACTCTACGGGTATAATATAATTTATATCTGAACGTTTTACATACATCCACACACACAGAAATACAAACACTATAATATATATATATATATATATATATATATATATATATATATATATATATATATATATATATATATATATATATATATATATATATATATATATATATATATATGAAGGTACCATTTCTAGAACTGGAATGGGGACCCTCATCCTCAGACAAGAGAATAAGCGTACTTTAGGGAAAACTCAAGATTCTTCCAGAAGCTGTTTGAATATTTTTTTCTATCACCTCCCTATATTCTATGTGAAAAAGTGTGACTAAAAATATTAAAGAATATCACAGTGAAAAAATCACAACCGCATTCCCTGTGAACAACGGAAGAGTCGACCCCATTCCTGAGGTAGGGCCCAGGGTGATGTGGGTGTCCGAAACACCCTGATGGTCAACCCAGGGTTCTAGGAGTGTCTGCAAAACACACACCTTTATGTGCAATGAGGGATTCTGGGAGTGTCTTCCTCAAAAATAAAACATATTTTGTAATTCTAAACGCGATGTTCCTGGGAGAGGAAACATAAAAAAAGAAGATTTGCTCTTTCGAAGTCCCTCATCCTACGCAGGTCTCGTGCCTATAGCTAACCACCCAATGTTGTCTTTACAAGCAGGTCTTAGCGACACGATATCTTTGCACCACTCCTGTTATCTTCACGTTCACTGGTTTTGAGCTGGGGGCGCCGACCACTAGCTAGAATCCTGAACGTCGCTCTCAACAAATTTCGGGGCGTCTGGATACGGGGAACATATACAGAGGATACATACGGACGCTGAGATAAAGGACCTTCGCAGAAATATAGCTTTATTTGCAATTCCATAAATGCTGTGTAACAGCAACTAATGACCTGAGTAATTAAACGCAAGAGCGCAAGAATAAATACACAAATCACAGGAAACCCGCGCCACCCTGAGTTCTCTGATGACCCGCCATGATTAACTGCTCTAACCTAGGATTTTTCTCTTTTTTTTTTTTGCATCTGAAAATTGTTGCCAGAAGAGGAAATGTTATTAGTAGTGAGTTGTAGCTGCCTGACTTACCCTATTGTAGCTGCCTGGCTTACTCTGTTGTAGCTGCCTGGCTTACTCTGTTGTAGCTGCCTGGCTTATCTTGTAGCTGCCTGGCTTACTCTGTTGTAGCTGCCTGGCTTATCTTGTAGCTGCCTGGCTTACTCTGTTGTAGCTGCCTGGCTTACTCTGTTGTAGCTGCCTGGCTTACTCTGTTGTAGCTGCCTGGCTTACTCTGTTGTAGCTGCCTGGCTTACTCTGTTGTAGCTGCCTGGCTTACTCTGTTGTAGCTGCCTGGCTTACTCTGTTGTAGCTGCCTGGCTTACTCTGTTGTAGCTGCCTGGCTTACTCTGTTGTAGCTGCCTGGCTTACTCTGTTGTAGCTGCCTGGCTTACTCTGTTGTAGCTGCCTGGCTTACTCTGTTGTAGCTACCTGGCTTACTCTGTTGTAGCTGCCTGGCTTACTCTGTTGTAGCTGCCTGGCTTACTCTGTTGTAGCTGCCTGGCTTATCTTGTTGTAGCTGCCTGGCTTACTCTGTTGTAGCTGCCTGGCTTATCTTGTTGTAGCTGCCTGGCTTACTCTGTTGTAGCTGCCTGGCTTATCTTGTAGCTGCCTGACTTACCCTATTGTAGCTGCCTGGCTTACTCTGTTGTAGCTGCCTGGCTTATCTTGTAGCTGCCTGACTTACCCTATTGTAGCTGCCTGGCTTACTCTGTTGTAGCTGCCTGGCTTATCTTGTAGCTGCCTGGCTTACTCTGTTGTAGCTGCCTGGCTTATCTTGTAGCTGCCTGGCTTACTCTGTTGTAGCTGCCTGGCTTATCTTGTAGCTGCCTGGCTTACTCTGTTGTAGCTGCCTGTTATACTCTATTGCAACTGCTTGGCTTACCCTGTTGTAGCTGCCTGGCTTACTCTGTTGTAGCTGCCTGGCTTACTATGTTGTAGTTGCATAGTTTACTATGTTGTAGTTGCCTGGCTTATTATGTTTTTTCTCTCTGTCTGTCTTATATATCTGCCTCTCTCTCTCTCTCTCTCTCTCTCTCTCTCTCTCTCTCTCTCTCTCTCTCTCTCTCTCTCTCTCTCTCTCTCTCTCTTACCAAGGAATAGGTTGTCCTGGGGCAGCGGGAATAAAAAGTAGAGGAAGAGCGTAGAAGATGAAGAAAGTTTGCCAGATTCTGCGAGAACAGAAAAGCTGGACTTAACTTTAAAGACATGAAGCAAAGATAAGGCGCAGTCCAGTCTGTGTGGCATCACCAGACATACCATGTGTGGGAGGCAGAGTAGAGGAGGGGCACTAGAGTAGAGGACACTCAGTGGCACTAGAGTAGAGGACACTCAGTGGCACTAGAGTAGAGGACACTCAGTGGCACTAGAGTAGAGGACACTCAGTGGCACTAGAGTAGAGGACACTCAGTGGCACTAGAGTAGAGGACACTCAGTGGCACTAGAGTAGAGGACACTCAGTGGCACTAGAGGTAGAGTGAAAAGGGAGTGGATGAAATAGAGAGTTAGAGGGGTGAAGGAGGGGCAGAAGCATGAAGAAGAGGGGAGATAGATGACAGAGACAACTTGAGGAAAATAAAGGGAAGAAAATAAGGAAAGAGGGAGAAACCGGAAGAAAAAAAAGAAAGTTAAAAAAACAAGGGGAGTGGAAGGAGAGAGAGAGAGGGAGAGATAGATAGATAGACAGAGAGAGAGAGAGAGAGATAGAGATAAAGAGAGAATGGCTGAATGGGCAACAGAGATTTGGAGAATGATAGTCAAGAAGATGGAGGTTACAATAAGGATAGCGCGAAGGATCAAGAGTCGTTGAGCATCATCAAGGCGCCTTCACCAGGAAGGCTACGAAATATATAACACCAATGAAGGTGGTCTATGTAGGCGACTTCACGACGCTAGGACGGATGAAACACTTGTGTGGCATTTGGGAATCTTAATTGTGGAAACGTTTCGCCCGTCAGTGGCTTCTTTAGTCCAATATAGAGAAGAACGATGGAAGACGAGGAGTTGTTTGAGGTAATCAGTCCCTCAACCTGATGTGTTCAGTCCGTCAGTCTTGAGAAAAGTACAGCATAGGAACTGAAACGTTTTGCCTACCCTGTAATCTCCTTCAGTCTCCTATATTTATTCATCTTTGGAAGCTAGTAACACAGGAGACTGAAAAAACCTAAATAGCGGGCGAAACGTCTTAATAACGATAGCTAATTGTCGCATATGTGTGTGTTACTCATCTACAAAATACTGAGAATACACAGAACGTATGTTTGAGAACAGACGTCACTGCCGCGTCACGTGGCAGCCAAGAAGAAGACTTGTTGAGCTGATGCATTTGCCGGCCCTTTCTTTTCTGTCTTCTATCAAGGAGTTCTTCAAGGCCGTAGTGTCTATCCCTGTTCTCCGTAGCTCATTTCAACCTTATTCCAGTGCTGGAGACGGTCCTCTCTAGACCCGAGAGTGACAGGAGTTGCTGGTGTCGCCTGGTTTACAAGCATTTTAAGTTTTGTAATAATGTTGGTAGAATTTCTGACAATATGTTAGACGAAACGTTGCAACAATAAAATGTCGCATTAGTTTCACTTTTGTCCTTTTGCCTAACATTTTAAGTGTTCTTGAATACCTGTGGAAATATTCCTCGCCGTTTCCCCTGCACAAATCTGGTTGCAGTCTCTCTTGGGTGTGTTACAGGAATCTTTCTCCCACAGTTGGGTCTTTGTCGAGTACCTGACAAAGATCCACAGCGGGTAAAATTTAGTTAAATAAAGGACTGCTTGAATGTCTTTGATTAATTATCCATAAATACCAAGGAAATAAATACCTTTCAAAATGTAACCAAACTATTGAGAAAGTGCAAAAAACTTTAGAGGTTCTTGATGGCAAAGTAAGTGGTCTGAGGAAGTGGTCTGAGGAAGTGGTCTGAGGAAGTCAGGCACAGATGAATAGCAAAGTGAATGTGTTGGTAAAGAGGGCGGTCAGTGTCATAAAGTCCACTATGTGGCAATAGAGAGAGAGAGAGAGAGAGAGAAAGTGAGAGAACGGTATCAAGAGAGAATCTCGTCGCTGAATACTGAAGGAGGAAAATCTGCATCCTCACAAATTACAACATTTGCACACGAATCGTGATGCTGATCCGCAGGAGAGGCTTACATTATGCAAGTGAATGTCAGAGCGTGTGGATGGCGATCCACACTCTCAACTTATGCTATTTTGTGTAAATGTTTCCCAGGATGATCATGCTATGGAGTGGCAGTCGTAGTAATAGAATGGAGTAAGTCTGAGGAGCCCTCCAGGAGAGCTAATGGCCCCCTCCAAGTCCCCCTCGCCTATATATACTGATCATGCTAACCATATATACACGCATGGATCATATATGCTCACGGACGTTGTGTGGATATAATAATATAAATAATTACACTAACACTGAGCAAGTGCACCTCTTGAGTTATTTTAGGAGAATTCATGTATGGAGGAGCTCAGCAATACTGGTCCAGGCCAGGTAGGTCTTTCTCGAACACAATCTTTTTTTATTGAGGTGATGGTGCGGTCTACCTGATGAGATAGTCGAAGTAAATGACAGTTACTTGTAGTGGATACACAATATCTGGTCTTCCTGGGAATCCATCAACTATCACAGTATCTGGTCTTCCTGGGTATCCATCAACTATCACAGTATCTGGTCTTCCTGGGTGTCCATCAACTATCACAGTATCTGGTCTTCCTGGGTGTCCATCAACTATCACAATATCTGGTTTTCCTGGGTATCCATCAACTATCACAGTATCTGATCTTCCTGGGTATCCATCAACTATCGCAGTATCTGATCTTCCTGGGTATCCATCAACTATCACAGTATCTGATCTTCCTGGGTATTCATCAACTATCACAGTATCTGATCTTCCTGGGTATCCATCAACTATCACAGTATCTGATCTTCCTGGGTGTCCATCAACTATCACAGTATCTGGTCTTCCTGGGTATCCATCAACTATCACAGTATCTGATCTTCCTGGGTGTCCATCAACTATCACAGTATCTGATCTTCCTGGGTATCCATCAACTATCACAGTATCTGATCTTCCTGGGTGTCCATCAACTATCACAATATCTGGTCTTCCTGGGTATCCATCAACTATCACAATATCTGGTCTTCCTGGGTATCCATCAACTATCACAGTATCTGATCTTCCTGGGTGTCCATCAACTATCACAGTATCTGGTCTTCCTGGGTATCCATCAACTATCACAGTATCTGATCTTCCTGGGTATCCATCAACTATCACAATATCTGGTCTTCCTGGGTGTCCATCAACTATCACAGTATCTGGTCTTCCTGGCCCATATTGGAGTATGCAGCACCAGTTTGGAACCCACACCTGGTCAAGCACGTCAAGAAATTAGAGAAAGTGCAAATGTTTGCAAGAAGGTTAGTTCCGGAGCTAAGGTAAATGTCCTATGAAGAAAGGTTAAGGGAAATCGGCCTGACGACACTGGAGAACAGGATGGTTAGGGGAGACATGATAACGATATACAAAATACTGCGTGGAATAGATAAGGTGGACAGAGACAGGATGTTTCAAAGAGGGGACAGCTGGCAAATTTTCTGAGAATATGGGGGTTTGCAAGAGGAAGAATCCAGCCAGTACAAGTGATTTTCAAGGCAGAATTGACTCGAAACAGGAACCTGCAGGAGAAAGCAAGGTTTTTGATATTTCCTCGACCACTTATGGCCATATCCACCTCAGAACCACTAAACTCGAGGTCAACATCACTTTCCACTTAAAATGGGAGTAGAGGACACTCAGTGGCACTAGAGTAGAGGGCACTCTCATGGTCGCAATTGGAAGTTGAAGACTCAGACGAGTCAAAGGGATGTTAGGAAGTATTTCTTCAGAAATAGAGTTGTCAGGAAGTGGAATAGTCTAGCAAGTGATGTAGTGGAGGCAGGAACCATACATAGCTTTAAGACGAGGTATGATAAAGCTCATTGAGCAGGGAGAGAGAGGACCTAGTAGCGGTCAGTGAAGAGGCGGGGGCCAGGAGCTAAGTCTCGACCCCTGCAACCACAATTAGGTGAGTACAATTAGGTGAGTACACACACACACACACAACACTCAAACACACACACAGACACACAGACAATACAAAAAGACACACAACACAAACACAGCACACAAGAAACACACAAGATTTTCCTTAGCCAGACCTTTCACCACCACTCAAGTCAACAGTGATTACTTTAAGCACTGGCTGGAGAATTCACTCTGCTTCACTTAATACTTAATCTGGGATTTACGTGCTGAAATTTTAGCTAATATACATACCATGAATTACTGGTGGATTATATTAATTATTATTATTATTATTGTTTCATCCTAGATGGTTTTTCCAGAAGAGCACAAGCTTCGAGACATCCTGACTTCTTCATTCCACTGCATCAACACTAGACTTACAAAGAGTGCAGGCACTGTACTTCCATTCTGTAGAGAAAATTCTCCAAAGGAGGGGGGTATGCGCCCTTACTACCCTTGGTAAGGGCCCTCACCCTTTCCACCCTTAGGAAAGGGCCAGAGGAGGCGCGTCTGGCTGCAAAAACAATTTAATTCAGACCAGATGTACTGTCAACAGTGTGTCAAGAATTGTGCTGACCACAGCACCACGAGGCACCTCGTGGCACCACATGGCTGCACGAGGCTGCACAAGGCAGCATGAGGGGTCAGATTGAATTTGGCCACCGCAAGAACGGGTCATACGACTCTAGGTGTCATGCGGCGCGAGGCGACGTAAATCAACATAGACATTACTCGTTCGCGTCCGTTATATCATTTAATCTCCACTAACGTCGGGAAATAAGATAAGAACTCTGTTCCAGCGCGTTTAGTGTATAACATCAACATTGCAGTATATTCAGAAGTGTGCGCAGCTTCAGACTGCAAAAAGGAGAAACGTAGAGACAATCGCAAGTGAACTCCATCGAAACAAGATGGTGACTTCAGCGGCATTCTACAATCAAGACAGCATTTCCGCCGTATATGGTGGAGCCAACACCATCGCTCAAAGTTACACGAGCAAGGTAAGAATTTGATGTTCTGGTCAAAACAGGGGACTGCGCAGTTCTTGTATTCAAGAACATTCAAATTTTTACCTAGGGACGGCGGTTATGCGTGGACTTTTTAGTCCAAAACAGTGAGTAAAACGCCTTTCAGTCCATCTAAGACTGAAATATGGACATACGCTCCTTTGGGGCAATAATTATAATCCCTTGATGTTTACCTTACAGCCCTGTGGAGATTGAGGCCATAGATGGATCCCCTGAGAAGGTGTTGGTGGCGGCTGCGACATCTTGGATTCATCAATAAGTTAAGTGACATACAGTCCACGTTATCGTTGGAGCCCATCCTCCACACATTCTGCAGACCTAAAGTATGGACAGAGTGTTTCCAGAATCGCCAAGTATATATATTACCTTGTTCATACTCCAACCGCATCTCTAATCTGATCTAATGCGCTCTCACATCCCTGCATGGCGTTCAAGCCCATACTCTCTCAAAACTTCCTTCGCATCCTCCTTCCACCGCTTCCTCATACGTCTCCTACACCTTCCATGCACCGGAGATTTATTTATACATTCGCCTAGATTATCTTTCTTGATTCTTTCACCGAGCTGCAACATTTAGAGACCAGACTTCGCTCAATTACGAAAGCGTCTGCACCGCTAAACACTGATAGATTTTCATTTATTAGTCCAAATGTCAAATTGCTTTCTTTCCCCAAGTTCCTCAGCCTGCAACTTTATTTCACTCACCCTTTCTGTGATTTTCCTCATTATTCATATAAACATTTGATGACAGCCACTCCCATGGATATATATATATATATATATATATATATATATATATATATATATATATATATATATATATATATATATATATAAGATGAAAGTTTTTCTTTTTCGGCCACCCTGCCTTGGTGGGAATCGGCCGATGTGTTAATAAAAAAATTATATATATATATATATATATATATATATATATATATATATATTGCAAATATCGCAAACAAAGCGATACAGGATGCAAGACAACCACGGGGAGTAAAATGATAGCTCTTGGTCTTTCGTGTTACAATCAACACATCACCAGGAGCTAGCAAAGTTGCAGAAAAAAGGAGGATGTCCGAGCTAATGCGATTCACTGGAGTGAATACATCCTTTGGGATATGAGGATGGTATGAGGTGCAGTTTATTAACTTACTGCTGAAGGATATAGAAAAAAACATTGGTTTGAAATTACAGAATTGTAGAATTTAGCCAGACTGCGAATCTGTTAACTGCACACAGCAACCTTGACAACTTCGTTTTCATATTAGATTCACGAATTTTTATGATTAAATTTCTCCCAAACCCTCTTTAGGATTCACTTGTATAACCTCTTATAAAAACGCATTAAACACATATCAGTACCATCACACTTCCTCGTGTAAGATCGACCCTTCGCTGAAATATATTCCCCCATATCTCACACATTCTTAAACCAATTGCAATGATTTTGTCCTCGGCATCAAATTCAAAGTTGAACGGAAAATCGTAGGAAAGTTGCCGTGTTTGAATGTAATGACAGTCAACTTCCGTGCAACTCACCCGTCACAAAAAACTTGCCCATTCAGACACCTTTACATATCTGCTCATAACAATCTCTGGATCAAACAATTAATTTAGTATGTAAACAGTTCTTAAAACTAAGCAATTTTCAGATTCCTAAGTAATGAGAAGAGCAACCAGGAAGACGTGAGATGCCGATCCTTTACAATAACTTACAATGAAGAATTAACATAATGAACACAGCTCTTGAACACAACTAAATGATGTTTAATTTTACATGGTAATAACCTATGGTTCGCATAAGAAACCAGTCGACCAACAGAAGATGAAGAATTAGACACATGTGCAACATCTGGGTATCTTTATTAGTAGACATTTTGTCATCCAGTGGCTTTATCAAGGGAGTGACTGATTACCTATAAGGACGTAGTTTATGGATTCCCTAAACTTGAACGAGGAAATATGTAGTGAACATACCACTGTCCGGTGTGGACATGCAGTACTATCATAGTCAAGACGGTAGTGTGACGTGCGTCTCATGGCTGTGTCAGCGAGGGAGATGCCAGTCTTCAAGAGTAAGCCAGCGTGATGAATTACGATGTGAAGCCAACAAATCCTCTTAAAATGCGTCGTGATGTCATCATACATCCACAGGTTGTCGCAGCAGAGTTAACAGCTCGTAAATAGCCACAGCAGAGGAGGAGGGGGGGAGTTTTAACTCTTAGATGTTCGGTAAAAAGACACAAGTCCTACTAATGCGACATTTTATTGTGGCAACATTTCGCTCTACAGGAGCTCTGTCAAACCGTTACTGCTTGACAAAGCTCCTGGAGAGCGAAACGTTGCCACAATAAAATGTCACATTAGTTGCACTTGTGTCCTTCTACCTAACATATTGTCGGTAATTCTATCAACATTATTATAATTCTTAGTTCCACACGTCCTCTGAGTCCACACTCAGCTACGTCAACACTTTTTGACCCTAACTGGTGGTTCCTAAGACCTTCGAGGTCACGAGCAAGTGACAAACCATGAAAAAAATATATACAAGGATCTAAAATATGCACTAAATTTGCATTGTTTTTTTTATTTTATTCAAGAGGAAGCATTATGTCAGCTGCGGGTCATACACCACCTGGTTGATGGGAGGTAATCAGGTTTGATTCAAGGAAGGGAAGGGTAGCTCTAATTCCTCAGATCAAGAACCCTTAACCAGCATCACAGCATTTCTCCTACTTGAAGGGGAAAAAATTGTTCTAGCGCCTAAAATTAATCGATATACAAGGAAAAAAATCAGTTGTGTAACGTTCATAATGGCATAACTTTAACAGCTGAGCACCTTGTTACCCGTGATAACCTGAGACGCTTAAGTTACTCAAAGTAACTTGAAAATCTTAAGTCATTTGCTCAAGATAACTAGATCACTTAAAGTGGATGCATAACGAGTGTTTACTTGATAGTTGAACATACTATCAGCTAACAGTTGAGTGCTCGTCGTGATGTCATCAGAACAAGAGTTTGATGTATTGCAGGTCGTGAGAAGGCTGACTGCAGGTCGTGAGAAGGCTGACTGCACCGGTCATTAGGGCAGCCTCTGGCCGCCCGTGTCAGCAGAAAATATTAACTCGCTCGTAAATTCCCATCGCGATCACTTTTCCTCTTATAAACAAACTATCTGGATCATTTAGCTGCTAAATACATCTCGGTCTGATCCCTGCAGATCCCGAGACAGTAGCGAGCCTCCCCTCCCCTCTCTTCCTAGCTGATGTATATGTCTCTCTTTGATTTCTTTCACTTATTTGATAATTTATTATAGAAAAACAGATAAATCTTTTGGGAACACGTGCGCATATATATATATATATATATATATATATATATATATATATATATATATATATATATATATATATATATATATATATATATATATATATATATATATATATATGTCGTGCCGATTAGGTAAAACTTGCTATTTTGGCTTAAATAGCAACGCTCCCCTTGCCATATAAGACAAGTGAAAATTTGTTTATGCAATAATTTCGCCAAAATCATTCTGAACATAACGAAAAAAATATATTTCATTGTGTTTGTTTATTATTAAATTAATGTTAACGTTTCTAAAATTTATTTAGTTGGGTTAGGCTAAATTAAATTGCGCTTGTTGTAATAAGGTTAGGTAGGTTTTCAAAGTTTCTCTTGGTACAAAATTATAAATTCTTACATTAACATAAATGAAAAAAATATATCTTTAAACGTATAAGATAAAATTTTAGAAAGGACCTAATTTTAGATGAGTTCTTGCTAATTGACCAGTTTTACCTAATCGGCACGACATATATATATATATATATATATATATATATATATATATATGTATATACACTGCGACCAGCCAAGGATTCGAACCCATGCTGCTTTGGCCCTCCTCATGGTGAGGGAAAACCCATGACGCTCTAACCCACAGGACCACGCAATCCTACAATAATATAAAATACTGCTCGATGAGACTAGTACACCAAACAGGGAGGAGAATGAAATTAGCTCAGAAGCTCCCACACCACCGTATGTCCTCGGACCAAGAGTAGCACACCTAGCTTGGCTGGGAGCTTGGTTCTTGTAGGATTGCGTGGTCCTGTGGGTTAGAGTGTCATGGGTTTTCGCTTAGCATGAGGCGGGGCAAAGCAGCATGGGTTCGAATCCTTGGCTAGTCGCAGTGTTGTTATTGATCAATAGCACTTGTTCGTGGTCACAATAATATATATATATATATATATATATATATATATATATATATATATATATATATATATATATATATATATATATATATATATATATATATATATATATATATATATATACATCCTTGTGTATTTCTAAGTTGTCGCCTTTTTTTTGTCCATTTCGGCCTCCATCTCCTCCCCTTAACGTTCAACATTGCCAGATGCCTCTTGGTCATCACAAAAAGTTCTCTTGCGTATTTCATATCCTTTGAACTTACATTTTTGTATTGGTTTACATTTATTTGCCTGTCAGGCCAGTTTCCTGAAGGGAACTAGAAACCTTTCATAACCCTCCTGCACAGCTAGTCAAGTCAGTGATATCCCTTTGATGGTTATGTTATAAGGCATTGTGTGGTCACTAGCGGATTTTTTTTTTTTTTTTTTGGGGGGGGGGTCCCCACATAAAAAGCTTCCTACACTTTGTGTATAAGTCAGCATAGATATGGAATTCTCACTCTGAGGTGACAGGTTCGAGCCCCCGTGACAACAAGCTCTTCAGGGAGTTGCTGGCTCCAGTACGGGTCACGAGAGTCACTGTGACAAGCAACAGGCAGCCCACCTGCCACACCTCACGTTGATTTAGTTATATAATTGAACGAATCTCTTGAAATTAACGCAGTGTGGTTTGACTCTAAAAAACAAAACAAAAATAATATAGCTTTCCGGACATTTTGTTTAGATTCCTTTCTCTGTCTGTCTGTCTGTCTGTCTGTCTCTCTCTCTCTCTCACTCTCTTTCTCTCTCTCACTCTCTTTCTCTCTCACACACACACACACACACACACACACACACACACACACACACACACACACACACACACACACACACACACACACACACACACACACACACACACACACACACACACACACACACACACACACACACACATACACCTTGCCAACATCAGTGACTTAGCTCCCAGCTCTTGAGAGGTATTATGCCGCCCGACGTAATATATCTGCTAACAATGTAATTCCTATAATACAGACCTCAACTGGAGGTTCCGTATTCCATTAATTAATCCAGCGTCTGATTGGCCCAGAGGGGAAACTCAGGGTTGTGGTCGGAGTGTGTGGATGTGTTTATGCTTGTGTGGATGTTGTGTGGGTGTTGCATGAGTGTCGTGTGTGTGTTGTGTGTGTCGTGTGAGGGGTGTTTGTGAGGGTGTTTGGTGTATGCTTGGATGTTGTATGTATACTTGTGTGGGTGTTGTGTGTATGTTTGTGTGGGTGATATTATATATAATATCAGTGTGTTCAATCCATCAATCTTCAAGATTGATGGATTGAACACATTGACTCCAGGCGGAGGGATTGATTACCTCAAACTCCTCTTATTCTACCGTTGTTGTTTGTATTACACTGATGAAACCACTGTGTGGCGAGACGTTTGCTCAGTAAATATTCCCAAGTGTTGCTCAAATGTCTCATTCTTCAATACGTCGGTTTTTCTAAATCATTTATCACAAGGAACGATATGCAGAGTAAAATGTTAAAAAGTATCTTTACGAGTGAGTGTTTGCTTATCTGGTATTGTACAGGTGACACGCAGCTATAATGACCCTTGTTAAGACAAGAGTCATTATAGCCAATCAAAATATAAGTGAGGGTGTGTAAGCAAGATGGAGGTTAGAAAAAGCCAGTTCAGTGATCTGAAGATTATAAGATACAGAAATAAATAGGATAAGGACACAAGAAAGGGAGGAAGCAGTGTTGAAGAGTGACTAATATGACTAACAAATTGCTGGAATTTATGTCAAGAAGTGAAAGTTTACTGGAGAGTCAAATTTAATAGACAATAAAAACTTATCCAGTTATGAGGAAAAATACACGTACGTCCTTCTTGCCACAGAACAGTGATCACGTACGTAATCACTGGTAATTAATGTAGAGGCATTCAAGACAGCAATTCCCTCGGGAGGTGTGAGATGGTGGAGATAATGATCATCAGAACGTTTCCAAGCAATTAGTGATTATACTCCTCAGTGTGGTAGGACATGTTGCTACACTTGAGAAGAGAATAAGGATTTTGTAGATGGAGACCGAAGGAGAGGAATAAAAATGAAGAGAGAGAAGGAAAGAAAGTGAGAAAGAGATAAGAGCTCGACACGGCTTCAACACTAGAGAGATGCGGTGATCTTAACACTGTGTATAAGACCAACGTTTACAATTATCCTTACCTGGTGAACCTGAAGACACTGTTATAATACAGGACGGGCAGCCTTCAGCAGCCTCTGGCAGTGTCTGTCTCAATGACATCAGTGAACATTCCTCTTCTGCCTCTCAGTTTTAAAAGGTTCTCACAACAGCCATGTGGGTAATCACGTTAACCATGTACAAGCTACGGCTCATACATCCATCCAACTTAACGTTCTATAGTATACGAATATTACGTTCTTTGTATAGTATACGAATATTACGTACTTAAAAACATATATCCCATGAAAGTACGACAAGAATATTACGAGCTGAGGCAGAACTATTTACCCAACTTCTATAGGGCCTTTGGTAGAGAATGAGAGAGAGAGAGAGAGAGAGAGAGAGAGAGAGAGAGAGAGAGAGAGAGAGAGAGAGAGAGAGAGAGAGAGAGAGAGAGAGAGAGAGAGAGAGAGAGAGAGAGAGAGAGAGAGAGAGAGAGAGACAGATTAAACAGAAAGTGTGTACAAAGGAAAGTGTCTGTGGTTCGAAGCGTTCAATTCCACTCGCCCCACAGAATCGTTTGGTCTCGTAACTACATCATTCATATCGATTATTATGGGGTCATGATGTGGATGAGAGGTGGTGGCAAGGGGAGGTGGTGTGGGGTGATGGTGTGGGGTGATGGTGTGGGGTGATGGTGTGGGGTGATGGTGTGGGGTGATGTGTGAGGTTGAGGACCACCTGGGTAGGGGTGCCGGGAAGGAGCGTCTTGAAATACACCATCTTCTCCATTTGAGTTTGTTTTGAAAACTGTTCTGACAGGTAAAACAAAAGAACATCAGTTCGACTGTCTATAGGAGCTAACCAGGATTTGAACGTCTATACAGATTAAGGAGGATTTGAACGTCTATACAGATTAACGAGGATTTGAACGTCTATACAGATTAACGAGGATTTGAAACATCTATACAGATTAACGAGGATTTGAAACATCTATGCAGATTAACGAGGATTTGAACGTCTATTCAGATTAACGAGGATTTTAACGCCTATACGGATTAACGAGGATTTGAACGTCTATTCAGATCAACGAGGATTTGAACGTTTATACGGATTAACAAGGAATTAAGAGATTATACGGCTTAGCGAGGACTTGCTTTATTTACCAGCTTTAATACATTAAGGAATAGCAAAATTCTGAATCTGCGCTCGCAGTGTGGCCACAATAATTAGTGCGTCGCACCTCACTGACTCTTGAGCAGAAGAAACACTGCTGGGACAGTATATGTGAAGATCGTTGATGCTTGAGTTATGCGTCATCGAAATAACGAGTTTTAGTGTATTTACGCAATGGCGAGTCTTAACTGCCTCAGCAAGATGTCCTACTGACTGAAAAATCTTGAAATCTTTGGAAGGATTTGCCTCACCATCGGGATAACTAAATATATTTGCTAAATGAGGTCTTTACTGGCGTTCGTCACTAAGTTACACATTATCGTTGCTACCCATAAAGAGAACCCGCCTTGCGACTCCTGTTGGATAGCACTATCTAGCCTCGAGTGCTGCTAGCGCTAAATCCGGGTCTCATAGCGGGAGGTCCGACATTAACGCCGACCTGCTTTTGGGTGCAGTCGTAAGAGCAAACGACAGCGGCATCTCAGCGTTATTGCTGCCTGGGGTTAAGCTTGTCCGCGCCGCTACGCACTCAACTAAACTCTCCGGTCGTGGGCGCCCATTTAGACAGACAGCCGTTTTGTGATTGCTTCTTGGAAGGAACCTTCATGACCAGGCTGCTCTTTGTCCTCAGACCACAGCCAGCATCCCTACATCGTGCAAATGATCAGAGGGTTCTGACTAAAAACTGTGATGTATATATATATATATATATATATATATATATATATATATATATATATATATATATATATATATATATATATATATATATATTATTATTATTATTATTATTATTATTAATCTGCTTTAGCTCCTCAGAAGGTGGGTGAGAACAAAGTTTGCAACAAGCATTTGCTCTGTGGCTCGCCACACTGAGACCCTGGAACTGGAAGGTGGCAACTCTAGCAATTTTAGCTTTGTCCATGAACCTGGAACCTGGTTCAGTGATGAACTCTGTTGCACGTTTTCTTCCAGAGTACAATGGCGTCCGATCCTACTGGGACAAAGTGGCACTAATTGCCCAATTTTCCATTTTTCTTAAGTTTAGAGTCTTGCCTGTGATCCGCAGCACCTCCCTGTTACCCAACACTAAAACGAATATAGGTGTTAGCCAGAGTGAACGCAGTTATGGTCCCGCATCAGTTACCTTCCACTCTTCCAGGGATATATTGTGACTCCATCAGGCTAGCTCGCATGATTACCAGGATTGCAGGATACTGGGATCTTGGGTTCTCTCTGTCAGGTCCTCAGCCATAGTGACTCTCCTATTGATGATATTAACTTTGTTTTAGCTTACTTGCCAACTCTTGGAACTTGAAACGTTTAAACCCTGCAGCTTCCATCTTGCCGCAAACAAACAAGTTATGACATAACAGTGGTCCAGGGAGGGCATAAACGTCGCCATAAGGTCCCACTCCTAAGTGCTGGTTATTTGTGAATCGGTCCAACCAAGGTGTTGTGACTTATTCTTTTCATACTTATTCAGCATGAACAGGGGCCACTTCAATACTGAGATTCCATAGGCTGAGACGTTTGCCCATTGTCGAGAGAGGAACTATTAAAAGTACGTCTCAAGAGTGATGTGCACTTACAGTAGTGAGACGGGCAATCTCCATTATAGATGTTGTTGCTACTGGCATATCCTTTTGCAACTTTCCTGTAATTTTGCTCTCCCAACTGGATTGTAGGCCAATATTGCAGCTGCTCCTCAATCTGCAGATAAGTAATGGGCTCTAGTGAAGCTGGGGTAGCGCATTCACATTAAATCACCCAGGTGGTGTGGCAGAATTTGCTTTACTAGTTTATTTGATGTCATGGAGGAGACCAAGAAAGCCCGAGAGATAATTTTGGAGAATGAACGGATTCCAAGTCCACCTACTCTGACGAAGTCAAGGTTTGCGTCCCTTGTTTATCAAGTTTATGGCATTAAGTGTATGGCATTTTCTAACATAGATTTTAGACGGGTGTCATATTCCTTTAGTTTAAACTGTCGACGATTTGGGAACATCACATAAAAAAGAAGGTCATCTATGGGAGGGACAAATATCTGGTGAGTAGATAGAAGGCATAATCAAAATCAGTGTTTCTAATCTGACCTTCTATCTTCCTGAGGTCGGAGATTTTATCTCTGGAATCAGTCGCTGTCGTTGGAATCCAGAGAACCATGGAGAGTAGTACTGTTAACCTGATCAATAATTGTAGTAATATATACTGTATGTCTCATTCTGTAATATAGCAACTTATTTCAGACTCATTCTGTTATATTACTATTTCAGTCTGATGTAAAATGCTTCAATGTGAGGCCGACATTTACACTAGTTGTATCAGTTGCTGCTGTCTTGTCTTAGTGTATCAGACATTTGTATATCTACTGACTTATCCATTTTTTTTTACATTTGTGCATTGCTTAGTGCCATTCTTTTAGCGTGGGAGGCATGTTGGAGTAGATTTGAACATGGCTTGAGTGTAGAGGGAATGTTGGAGCAGAGTGAACAATGTTGAAGGTGACACAGCTGGTGGCTGGTGTTGCATGCCAGGTTCTCGTTATGAAGCTCTCGGCTGCCAGCTTTATTACAAACATCATGATACTCTACACAAGCCCCGGCCTTGACGGGACGTCCTGAGCTGCAGCACCCACAACACTGGACGTCCTAAACTGCAGCACCCACAACACTGGACATGCTGCCGGGTCACCATTTGGAGAAGACCCGGGTCGGATGTACCGGCGAACCTACAACAACAACAACTGGACATGCTGAGCTGCAGCACCCACAACACTAGACGTGGTGGGCTGTAGCACCCACAACACTGGACGTACTGGGCTGCAGCACCCACAACACTGGACGTACTGGGCTGCAGCACCCACAACACTGGACGTACTGGGCTGCAGCACCCACAACACAGTTGCAGCACCTATAACCAAAATGCTGCTGTCTTAATACACACACACACACACACACACACACACACACACACACAGGCGAAGTGTGTGTCCACAAGTGTCTTTGACAACTGGCAAAACACTACCTAAGTACATATTCTTTATCTTGTTCCTTACAGTCCTTATTCATCATCCAGGATGGAGAAGGGGAAAAGGAGGTATGGGAAAAGATGTATGGGAAAGGAGAGAGATGGAGAGACAGAGAGGTGATGAGAGAGACACATACACTGATAGGGACAGACGAAGCGATAAGAGAGAGAGAGAGAGAGAGAGAGAAGAGAGAGAGAGAGAGAGAGAGAGAGAGAGAGAGAGAGAGAGAGAGAGACAGACAGACAGACAGACAGACAGACAGACAGACAGGGATGGAGAAAGACAGACAGACAGAGACAGAGAGACATAGAGAGAAGGGTAGGTAGGGAGGAGGTAAAAACAAGGAGATAAGAAGGAACAATCACCAGCTGGTATCAAAGGATGCGGGTTTACACCTGCTAACATTTTATTCTGCCAATTATATCCCGTATTTGCCCTAATGATGAGAGAAATGTGAATAGGCAGTTCTAATCCCCGCTTTCTGAACATGTTTCCAAATTTAATTTTCCATTATTGGGCCTATGTTCGGCGTTAATGAGGCATTTAAAGGGCGAGGTAATTAGAGAGCCAACAGTGATTGGCATCAGCACGCCATAACTAATTACATTAAATGGTCTGTAAATATGGGCATTTAATAATACGGACCATTTGTCGGCAGTATTAACTGTGGCACTACTGATGAGTGGCACTCATAATAGTGACTGCGATGACTCGTATATGACTGTAGCTCCTCTTGATGACTGATACTACAGTTACGACTGATACACGAGTGTGGTGCCTCTTGATGATTGGCACTCACGACCCTCTATCGTAGCTTGGTGCCCGCCTCTGACACGAGACTGACTGGTCCCTGCCTGGACGGTGCCTTCACTAATAATTAACTCTAGGGGAAATGTAGGAGCA
Source organism: Cherax destructor (assembly GCA_009830355.1). Lineage (NCBI taxonomy): Eukaryota > Metazoa > Arthropoda > Malacostraca > Decapoda > Parastacidae > Cherax > Cherax destructor. The sequence continues at coordinate 205,215 of WNWK01000969.1, forward strand.
GCCGAGTGAGATCGAGAATTAGCACGTCTGTTAGTGCACGTTACAACAGATGGAATTTATTACAAAGAATACAGTCAGATTCTCTTAGTCTCCTGTCTCTTCTGCTTGATTTCTGAGAGAGAGAGAGAGAGAGAGAGAGAGAGAGAGAGAGAGAGAGAGAGAGGTATTTCAGTATTTGGTCTTTCTTCGTAGCTCCTCTTTCTTTACTCTCAAACTTGCATAAACTGCAGAGAGACTTACATAAACTGCAAGACGATTTGTATAAACTATAAGATTTGTATAAACTATAAGATTTGTATAAACTACAAGACGATTTGTATAAAGTGCAAGAGGACTTGCATGAACTACAAAACGATTTGTATAAACTATAAGAGCACTTGAATAAATTACAAGAGAACTTGTATAAACTACAAGAGGACGTGCATAAATTACAAGAGGACGTGCATAAATTACAAGAGGACGTGCATAAATTACAAGAAGACGTGCATAAATTACACAAATCATCCAGAAAGTGGGTATTACAAGTTCGGTAGCAACAAGAGCGAGGTGTACATTACTGTATTTAAAACCATTAGAACCTGGGAAGGATAACATTACAACTAACTTTCCTAGAGACAACATAACATCGGCAGCATACACAGTCACAACCCTCTGTTCTCTCTCTCTCTCTCTCTCTCTCTCTGTCTTCTTCCCTCCCTGCCACTAGCCAATAGCAGGACACACATCTGAGAAATATAAAAGTGTTCAACGCTCACTGGCAGCCGATGGTAAGCTCCTGCGAGACTGAAACTTTAATAATATAGGATCAAAGCCGCCGACCACAGATTCCAGACATTGGATCTACAACCAAGCGAGCCCAGTCATCACTACTACTAGTAGTATTACTATTATTACCACTACTACTACTACTACTATAACTACTACTACTACTACTACTATAACTACTACTTCCACTACTACTACTACTATTACTATTGCTATCACTATCACTATTGCCAACAGTATCTGTTTCACCTGGAAACAGCAACAACAACAGCAACAGCAGCAACAGAAACAATACTAACAACAGTAGCAGCTGCAGCAGAAACAATAGCAACAGCAGTAATGGCAGTAGGAACACGAACAGTAATAGCAAGCTCAGGAGAATAAATGTTAGAGTTGGCTGTGCCATGTGAAGGATGAATGGTCGATGAGGCATTTATGTTACAGGTGAAGGAAAGAGGATAGCTCGTTGAAGGCAGCTGATATGAGAAGTACCAGACGATAAGGTTTTCATGGCATGGGACGATATCGTTCACATGGTACTATACAGTTTCATTCACATGGTACTAGATGTCGTTCAAATGGTACTAGATGTCGTTCACATGGTATTATACAATGTCATTCACATGGTACTAGATGTCATTCACATGGTACTAGATGTCGTTCACATGGTACTAGACGATGTCGTTCATATGGTACTAAATGCCATTTACATGGTACTAGACGATGTTGTGTAGAATAGAGGGTGTCTGTGGATAATGACTGGTTAGGTTAGTGATCCATGTCCAGTCATTTGTAGAATCCATGCCAGAAACCTGCCATCTCACTTCTAATTGCCTGAATTCTTACATACCTCTATCACATATGGGCAGTTGTATGGAGATCTCTGGTGGAGGTAATCAGCTAGCCCCTCCATATTGAATACGCATTCAATATTATTTCTTGATACGTATGTGGAGCTGGGGGTCTCTGTAAGCCGTGGTAACCTGAGATACCCGTATCAGTCACGTGTAGCAGCCTAGTACGCTAAAGAGATAGCCGTATTGCTGCGAAACGTCATCTAATTCGGGTCGTAATGTTTTACCGAATGTTAGAGTACTTCACTGCACAAGGCTTTAGCATAAGACATCCTGCACTCTTTATGGGTATAGTGTGACTGCTGGGTAGGCGCAGCCAGTTCTCATGGGTACTCATGGTGGTCCCATAATTGTGTAGGTTGTGAGAGGTGTTATAGCTACTTAGCTATGTCTATCTCTAACTTAGGTTAAAAGCATGTAAGTAGTAGTGTATAACACATTAGGCTATGGAGGCTTCATTACTAGATTAAGTCTTACAAATTAAGTGTATAAAGAATGTGGCACCACCCATAGGCACAGGTAGGTCTGCTTGGCCCTCTCCTTTACCCCCATCTTGGGGAAGTTTAACAATCTGGTAAATCAGAGCTATGTGATTTTCCACAGATGTCTTTTACATGGTTCTAGATGTCGTTTACATAGTACTAGACGATGTCGTTCACATGGTACTATATGTCGTTCACATGGTATGGTAATATAATGTTCAGATACTATTGAAAGGCATCGTAGAGCTCAGGAAGAAGCAACAGACAGCGACAGACTCACCCATTATAAGATGCCGCATCCGGTTTTTAACCACTTACCTCTCAAAGTGACGCAGTACCTGGCAAAACAAATTAGTAGTCTCTTCCACGTTGACGAGGAAGTACCTTCGGCATTAGTACCTTCGGCATTAGTACCTTCGGCATTAGTACCTTCGGCATTAGTACCTCCTACGTCGCATTAGTTCATGTGTTTAGTTTTCTGTACTGCGGCTGTTTGTATAAGAGATCTTGAGGAAGTTTTTCCGACTTCTATGTTGAGAACCTTGAAGCTCAACAAGGGATACACGGATGGACCTTTGTACGTGTACGTGATTTCTATTCCTTCCCAAAGGAGTTTCTTCTTGTGCTACTCCAGATCTGCCTTCATCGCTAAGTCGTTGTGGCTTCTTGAAGTCTCCTCTTTCATTACTCTTGAAGTTGAGTTAACGATGCTTGTTTTCGTGCTGTAACGACCCAGAGTGTGTTTACGGCGGTATAATCAAGGATCAAAGAACGCTCCTTATCAGCACGTTAATTACGTCATAGTAACCGCTGATTAGCCAAGTGATTAGATCCTATATAACCATCGGCGCTGCTTTGATGATGTTCGACGGCTGATCAGTTCTTTATGTAAGATTATTTTTGATCCACACCTTTGCTGCCCAAACTGACTTGAGTAAACGGGTATTACAGACAATTAAATTATTATCTGGAATTCTTTTGTTCGCTGAATATTTATTTCGGGGTTTTAAATATATAGTTAATTCTTTTTTGTCCTTTGATATCACTGCCCTAAATCATACTCAATATATGTTATGTTCGGTTTAATACAAAAACTTTTTCCAAGTAGGTTCACATCATTTACATTTAGAATTTACAAGTCCTTTTTTTTGTAAAAAGAAACATCAATATTTACAGTTTGTAGTTGTTTCTTATTGGAGTCGCTTTGCTGAGTCGATACAGGTAAAATGTCTCTCATTATAATGAGAAATTTAATTGGCCACCTGCTTAGCGTTCCAGTTTCGTAATAAAAAGCCAGCCTATTTCTGCGTAATTTAAATATCAAATTACAATTATTTATTGGGCGGGGACTTTTCTTTAAAGGTTCCCTTGACAAATGATGCAGTCCTCTATCCTGACCATTGTTTCCTCTAGCACCTGCGTTGTTAAAGTCGTGGTTCCCTCGTCTTTCTGTGGATATATGCCATTAAAATTTCGACTTTGTATTTTATATTTTAATTTTGTTACTTTTGTGTCTCTTCATAATATTGGTGACCAACCTTTCCCTTCTTTCTATTGAAATACAGCAGCGTTTATTAGGCTTCTCAAGTTTCGTTTGCTTTATCAGGTTTCTTCTTCATAATATCTCTCAGCTCTCGTCTTTTTTGGAGATTACCTCATCTATAGTATGTTTTTTCTCATTTGATTTTGATCTTTACCTTTCTATTTCCTGGTCATTGTTTTGATAATCCATTAGTTTGGTTGGTTTGTCTTGTTACTCTTATATCTTTTGCTGTCTCCTTCTATAGATTTTTATCTGAATAATTTCTAATGGTAGTTTTCTTACCTCCTTATGTATCCGTCTATTTTTTTGGTAATGTCTTATGTTTAACATGATCTTTCTCATATATTTCGATTTACCCATCGCCTGCTATGTTCTTTTTAATGTTTAAACTGTGTGTAAGAACTTCGTTTTGACACTTAACTTATCGTACTCTCTCTTTTTTCTGCATTTCCTCTGCACAACTGACAACAATAGCGACTTTTATTAACCATTTTCATTATTTTATTTCTTCACTTGTCTGTTTAGTAAATGACATACTGTCATGGCAGTTATCATATCTGAATTAGTTTTTCCTGTTTCGTTAAGTTTGTACCATTATGTATATATATATATATATATATATATATATATATATATATATATATATATATATATATATATATATATATAGGAAAGGTTGGAGGAGGGTAAAGAAGTTTTGTGTGCGAGGGCTTGGACTTCCAGCAAGCATGTGTGAGCGTATTTGATAGGAGTGAATGGAGACAAATGGTTTTAATACTTGACGTGCTGTTGGAGTGTGAGCAAAGTAACATTTATGAAGGGATTAGGAAACCGGCAGGCCGGACTTGAGTCCTGGAGATGGGAAGTACAGTGTCTGCACTCTGAAAGAGGGTGTTAATGTTGCAATTTTATAACTGTAGTGTAAAGCACCCCTCTGGCAAGACAGTGATGGAGTGAATGATGATGAGAGTTTTTCTTACACTACAGTTATAAAACAGCAACATTAACACCCCTCCTTCAGAGTGCAGACACTGTACTTCCCATCTCCAGGACTCAAGTCCGGCCTGCCGTTTCCTGAATCCTTCATAAATGTTACTGCTCACCTCCAACAGCACGTCAAGTATTAAAAACCATTTGTCTCCATTCACTTCTATCAAATACGCTCACACATGCATGCTGGAAGTCCAAGCCCCTCGCACACAAAACCTCCTTTATCCACGCCCTCCAGCCTTTCCCAGGCCGACCCCTACCCCGCCTTCCCTCAACTCTAGTGATCCTTTATTTTACTACATGGAAAACCTACCATCTCGTCCCTCCACTGTTCTTACCGTCCTCCACTGTTCTTCCCGTTCTCCACTGTTCTTCCCGTCCTCACTTTTCTTCCCGTCCTCCACTTTTCTTCCCGTCCTCCACTGTGCTTCCCGTCCTCCACTGTTCTTCCCGCCTTTCACTGTTCTTCACGCCTTCCACTGTTCTTCCCGTCCTCCATTGTTCTTCCCGTCCTCCACTGTTCTTCCCGTCCTCCACTTCTTCCCGTCCTTCACTGTTCTTCCCGTCCTCCACTTCTTCCCGTCCTCCACTGTGCTTCCCGTCCTCCACTGTTCTTCACGCCTTCCACTGTTCTTCACGCCTTCCACTGTTCTTCCCGTCCTCCGCTGTTCTTCGCGTCCTCCACTGTTCTTCCCGTCCTCCACTTCTTCCCGTCCTTCAGTGTTCTTCCCGTCCTCTACTGTTCTTCCCGTCCTCCACTGTTCTTCCCGTCCTTCACTGTTCTTCCCGTCCTCCACTGTTCTTCCCGTCCTCCACTGTTCTTCCCGTCCTCCACTGTTCTTCCCGTCCTCCACTTCTTCCTGTCCTTCACTGTTCTTCCCGTCCATCACTGTTCTTCCCGTCCTCCGTTGTTCTTCCCGTCCTCTACTGTTCTTCCCGTCCTCCACTGTTCTTCCCGTCCTCCGTTGTTCTACCCGTCCTCCACTGTTCTTCCCGTCCTACACTTCTTCCCGTCCTTCACGATTCTTCCCGTCCTTCACTGTTCTTCCCGTCCTCCGTTGTTCTTCCCGCCCTCCACTGTTCTTCCCGTCCTCCACTGTTCTTCCCGTCTTCCGTTGTTCTTCCCGTCCTCCACTGTTCTTCCCGTCCTCCACTTCTTCCCGTCCTTCACTGTTCTTCCCGTCCTCCACTTCTTCCCGTCCTTCACTGTTCTTCCCGTCCTCCGTTGTTCTCCCCGTCCTCCACTGTTCTTCCCGTCCTCCACTGTTCTTCCCGTCCTCCACTGTTCTTCCCGTTGTCCGTTGTTCTTCCCGTCCTCCACTGTTCTTCCCGCCCTCCACTTCTTCCCGTCCTTCACTGTTCTTCCCGTCCTCCGTTGTTCTTCCCGTCCTCCACTGTTCTTCCCGTCCTTCACTGTTCTTCCCGTCCTCCGTTGTTCTTCCCGTCCTCCACTGTTCTTCCTGCCCTCCACTTCTTCCCGTCCTTCACTGTTCTTCCCGTCCTTCACTGTTCTTCCCGTCCTTCACTGTTCTTCCCGTCCTCCGTTGTTCTTCCCGTCCTCCACTGTTCTTCCCGTCCTCCACTTCTTCCCGTCCTTCACTGTTCTTCCCGTCCTCCACTTCTTCCTGTGCTTCACTGTTCTTCCCGTCCTCCACTTCTTCCCGTCCTTCACTGTTCTTCCCGTCCTTCACTGTTCTTCCCGTCCTCCACTTCTTCCCGTCCTTCACTGTTCTTCCCGTCCTCCACTTCTTCCCGTCCTTCACTGTTCTTCCCGTCCTTCACTGTTCTTCCCGTCCTCCGTTGTTCTTCCCGTCCTCCACTGTTCTTCCCGTCCTTCACTGTTCTTCCCGTCCTCCACTTCTTCCTGTGCTTCACTGTTCTTCCCGTCCTCCACTTCTTCCCGTCCTTCACTGTTCTTGCCGTCCTTCACTGTTCTTCCCGTCCTCCACTTCTTCCCGTCCTTCACTGTTCTTCCCGTCCTTCACTGTTCTTCCCGTCCTCCGTTGTTCTTCCCGTCCTCCACTGTTCTTCCCGTCCTTCACTGTTCTTCCCGTAATCCACTTCTTCCTGTGCTTCACTGTTCTTCCCGTCCTCCACTTCTTCCCGTCCTTCACTGTTCTTCCCGTTTTTCACTGTTCTTCCCGTCCTCCACTTCTTCCCGTCCTTCACTGTTCTTCCCGTCCTTCACTGTTCTTCCCGTCCTTCACTGTTCTTCCCGTCCTCCACTTCTTCCCGTCCTTCACTGTTCTTCCCGTCCTCCACTTCTTCCCGTCCTTCACTGTTCTTCCCGTCCTTCACTGTTCTTCCCGTCCTCCACTTCTTCCCGTCCTTCACTGTTCTTCCCGTCCTTCACTGTTCTTCCCGTCCTCCACTTCTTCCCGTCCTTCACTGTTCTTCCCGTCCTTCACTGTTCTTCCCGTCCTTCACTGTTCTTCCCGTCCTTCACTGTTCTTCCCGTCCTCCACTGTTCTTCCCGTCCTTCACTGTTCTTCCCGTCCTTCACTGTTCTTCCCGTCCTTCACTGTTCTTCCCGTCCTTTACTGTTCTTCTCGCCCTCCAGTGCTATTCCCGTCCTTCACTGTTCTTCACGTCCTTCACTGTTCTTCACGTCCTTCACTGTTCTTCCTGTCCTTCACTGTTCTTCCCGTCCTTCACTGTTCTTCCCGTCCTTCACTTTTCTTCCCGTCCTTCACTGTTCTTCCCGTCCTTCACTGTTCTTCCCGTCCTCCACTTCTTCCCGTCCTTCACTGTTCTTCCCGTCCTTCACTGTTCTTCCCGTCCTTCACTGTTCTTCCCGTCCTTCACTGTTCTTCCCGTCCTTCACTGTTCTTCCCGTCCTCCACTGTTCTTCTTGTCCTTCACTGTTCTTCCCGTCCTTCACTGTTCTTCCCGCCCTCAAGTGCTCTTCCCGTCCTTCACTGTTCTTCACGTCCTTCACTGTTCTTCACGTCCTTGAATGTTCTTCCCGCCCTCCAGTGCTCTTCCCGTCCTTCACTGTTCTTCCCGTCCTTTAGTGTTCTTCCCGTCCTTCACTGTTCTTCCTGTCCTCCAGTGTTCTTCCCGTCCTTCACTGTTCTTCCCGTCGACCAGTGTTCTTCCCGTTCTTCACTGTTCTTCCCGTTCTTCACTGTTCTTCTCGTCCTCCGTTGTTCTTCACGTCCTTTACTGTTATTCCCGTCCTCCACTGTTCTTCCCGTCCTTCACTGTTCTTCCCGTCCTTCACTGTTCTTCCCGTCCTTCACTGTTCGTCCCGCCCTCCAGTGCTCTTCCCGTTCTTCACTGTTCTTCACGTCCTTCACTGTTCTTCCCGTCCTTCACTGTTCTTCCCGTCCTCTACTGTTCTTCCCGTCCTTCACTGTTCTTCCCGCCCTCCAGTGCTCTTCCCGTCCTTCACTGTTCTTCACGTCCTTCACTGTTCTTCACGTCCTTCACTGTTCTTCCCGCCCTCCAGTGCTCTTCCCGTCCTTCACTGTTCTTCCCGTCCTCCAGTGTTCTTCTCGTCCTTCACTGTTCTTCCCGTCCTCCAGTGTTCTTCCCGTCCTTCACTGTTCTTCCCGTCCTCCAGTGTTCTTCCCGTTCTTCACTGTTCTTCCCGTTCTTCACTGTTCTTCCCGTCCTCCGTTGTTCTTCACGTCCTTCACTGTTCTTCCCGTCCTCCACTGTTCTTCCCGTCCTTCACTGTTCTTCCCGTCCTCCACTGTTCTTCCCGTCCTTCACTATTCTTCCCGCCCTCCAGTGCTCTTCCCGTTCTTCACTGTTCTTCACGTCCTTCACTGTTCTTCCCGTCCTTCACTGTTCTTCCCGTCCTCCACTGTTCTTCCCGTCCTTCACTGTTCTTCCCGTTCTCCACTGTTCTTCCCGTCCTTTACTGTTCTTCCCGTCCTTCACTGTTCTTCCCGTCCTTCACTGTTCTTCCCGTCCTTCACTGTTCTTCCCGTCCTTCACTGTTCTTCCCGTCCTTCACTGTTCTTCCCGCCCTCCAGTGCTCTTCCCGCTGTCTGATCTCAGGAGATGAGGAAAAACAGCAGATATCTTCGTGGCTGCGCATATCATCCTGGGATTGAATTACTCCCAGTTTGTTTTCCCAGAAAAAAGTGTTGTATGTTGAGGCTGTGTGATTTATAATACAACACATGTTGTATTCCACTAAGTGCAGTGTAGGAATGAAGCAGGGAAGCGGCGGGTGTCGGGGATATGCCGGGAGACGGAGGGATGGGGGAGTGCATGGTGGCAGGGGATATCCCGGGTGGCAGGGGAACGAGCCGGGTGGCAGGGAAAAGAGCCGGATGAACGGCTGTCTCAGCCGGACCAAGCAACATAACTTCCTAACCTGCATAATGAAGTAATAAATTTATAATTTATATTAGTCTTTAGAGAGCTGGCACTAAAGTGTTAGACAGCGATAGTCATAGACTCTGACGGTGAAAATGTTAGTGATAGACAATGTTAATTATAATCAAAAACGAACACACAAAATGTGAGGGTGCTGAGGCATCCCGTGTTGTGGCGACGTTGGCTCTACGTAGAGCTTCACCTGTCTTCACCTGTCTCAGCGTTGGCTCTACGTAGAGCTTCACCTGTCTCACCTGTCTTCACCTGTCTCAGCGTTGGCTCTACGTAGACCTGCACCTGTCTCTCTCACTGTTGGTAGTGAGCCTCTGTATCCAGACAGCATCGTATGAAACCACAGTATCTTGCGACAGTTCCTACGTGATTAGAACCTATTAAAGAACAATATCTTGCTACAGTGCCTGCAAGAGCACCGTATCTCGTGATTAAAACCTACCAAAGCTCAGTATCTTGCTATAGTGCCTACGAGACCACAGTGTTATGCGATGTCAGGCTAAGCATTACATGGGCTTTGTAAAAGGTTTACTACGATGCATCACGTCTACATTGTTCCTTTACTTCCGTCTAATGCAGCTTTTTTTGCAATCTGCATTTTTATACATAATGTAGACAACAGATTGACTTCCGACGATATCGTCACAAATGCTGTAGACGAGAGCCTAAACAAACGATAATAATTCATTCTACGATACTCATACACATATAATTATTCGTAAATGCTCCATATAATTATTCGTAAATGCGTTCGGAAAAATGCGTCTAAAAAATTGAGGAGCGCATGGAAAGGCCGCCACAGTGCGTG